>AWWV01014348.1:0-12600 GCA_001974805.1 Corchorus capsularis
AACCTTGGGCTTCAAGATTAGGTCTTGCTGTTATCTTGAATTTTTGTATGGGTTGGTTTTGCGGGCTTCAATTTTTTTCCTTGGGGCCCAACGTTTAATAATTGAGCTTGCATTTGTATATCCTGGTTTAGTATTTAATGAAATAAATTTGGATATAAGGAGTAATAGGGTTCATGTGCATCCATGTCTACTTTTTTCTTTATTATGATTATTATACCTTGCCATTTGAGAATAATGAATTGGGCCCGATGATGGAACGATTAATTGGGACTTTGACAATTTTTTGTCAGTCTCAATTGGGTTTCCTAGGCTTGGAGCATCCAGATGGGGGTTTTAGCCAGTATGAGTGGCGGGTCCCCAAATGGTGTTCCTCGTATAATTATTTGGTAAAAATGCACTTAACTGGGAAAAACATGCATCATATGCATCCATGCACTAAAAGTCCAGTACCCCAATAAAATTAAGGACAAAAGTAATAGTAATCAGTAAAATTGATAATTAAGAGTCAAAGTAATAGTAATCAGTAAAATTGATAATTAAGAGTCAAGGGATTAATCAGTAAAATTGATAATTAAGAGGCAAAGTAATAGTAATCAGTAAGATTGATAATTAAGAGGCAAAGTAATAGTAATCAGTAAAATTGATAATTAAGAGCCAAAGTAATAGTAATCAGTAAAATTGATAATTAAGAGTCAAAGTAATAGCAATCAGTAAAATTGATAATCAAGGGTCAAGGTAAAAATAGTAATCAGCAAATCAGTAATTAAGAGTCAAGGGTTTAATCAGTAAATTGATACTTAAGGGAGAGAGTAAAAGGGTAATCAGTAATTAAGAAAGGAAGTAAAAAGGATTAATCAGTAAATTAGTAATTAAGAAGTGATTAATCAGTAAAATTGGTAATTGAGAGTCAAAGTAAGAGAGGCAATTAGAGAAATATAATAGTTAAGAGTAAAAAGAAGTAATTTGCAAACTAAAGAGTAAAATGGTAAAAAGTAATGGTAATCAGTACTAATCAGTAAAGTGTAATCAGCAAAGAAAAACGCTAAGGAGTAAAGAGCAATTAGTAAAGAGTATATATGGTAAAAAGTAAGCTAAGAGTAATCAGTAAAAAGGTAAAAGTAATCAGTAAAGAGTAATCAGTAAAAAGTAAAAATGGCAAAGAGTAGTAAAAAAGTAATCAGGTAAAAGTAATCAGTAAGAAGGTCAAAAGTGGTATCAAGTGAAATATGGTATTGAGTAAGAAGGTCAAAAAATGGTGTAGAGTAAAAAAATGGTATTAAGTAAAAGAGTAAAGAACGGTATTAATTAAAAAATGGTGTTAAGTAAAAGGGTCAAAAATGGTATCCAGTAAGAGATGGTATTAAACAAAAATGGTATTAAGTAAAAGAGTAAGAAAAATGGTAAAAGTAAAAATGATAAAAGTAGCAAAAGTAAAAATGGTAATCAGTAAGAAGAGGATAATTAGTAAAAAAATGGTAGTTAATAAAAAGGTGAGAAGAATATGTTAGTTAGTAATTTAGTTAGTATAAAAGAGTCAAATGGCATGAATATTAAAGATAGAAAACAACTAAAAATGGAAAGCCACGGTTAAGTCTAGATTAGTCAATGCGTCTTTTGACGGGCGTCGTGGGGGTGCTAATCCTTCCCCACGCGTACCCGACTCCCGAACCTTTGATTCTGGTTAGAAGACCGTTTATTAGGTTTAGTGTTACCTTCGTCAAGCTTAGGATAACATTAAGCTTAATAATCTGATAGGTGGCTAATCACACCTAGGTTAAAAAAAGATTAGTGGCGACTCCCTTTAGTTTTAAATTCTTTAAGTCGTTAAACGGTAGGGTTCGTACCCCGGACCCGGACGTTGCGACAGCTTGGCGACTCCACTGGGACCGGTTAGAGAGTCAAACTGAATGCTAGTTTAGAATTACCTAGGGTTTGCATAATTGGTTGTTTGCTTGCATTTACTCTTGTTTAATAATGCCTATCTTTATAGTTTTCATGCCTTCATATTTTATATCTTCTGTCTAATCCATGTTTGCTCTGTCTTCTTTGGGGATAGTTTAGTAATTTGGGTTGGGTTTCGGTAAAGGTTTGTATGTTCCTTCACACACTCACTTAATAAACTTGCATGTGCATTGCATGAGCTTACACCGGAGCTCTTACCTATTTAGGAGGAGGCAAAGTAACTAGCCTTCGTGTGGCAATAGTCACCGTATGGGTTTTTAGTGAAACACTTCCACTCAGACTGAACCCTTTCTAGTGAGCCTATAATGGTTGAGGATTGGGGGCCTTACTAGCCCAGAGTGGGCGACAGTAAGGACAGTTTGGGAACCTCTAGATCCAGTGAGAAGCCTCACCCAGCATATAGTTACCTTATCCAGCCTAGGTAGAGCCAATCCCGTGAAAATAAACCTAGGCACACAAAAGGAACATTTCTTACCTTTACTATTTTTACTATTCTTCATTATAGACCATAGAAAGGGTAATTGTATTACCCCAATAATTGGACTTCCTGCCCATAAGAGCCCAAGGCTCGAGTTTATGAAGAATCCGAAAACGTTCTTGATGTTATAAGGGCACCGGTACATTATCTGTTTAAAATTTAAGTACGTATTCCTTTATGTAGTACTAACTGTTCTCTTTCGTTGTTTCCTCTTTTCCTTGTCTTTCCTTTTGCATCTTGCATCCATAATAGGAAGGTTCATCATTTAAGATAGGGAAAGATGATGCGGGATCAGGACGACTTGGAATCTTTCGTTCCAGAACATTTGAGGGACAGGCACCCAGCGCACGTCCAGCACAGGAACATGTTGGCTCAGAGACTTTATGGGGATAATCTACCCGAAGATTTTCAGTCAGAGGTTCCAGACACGATTTATTTGGACTTGAAACAGAATGACTTCACCGAACTCTAGGAACTATGGAGGAAGATGAGGATGACTGAGCAGGAATTTGCTGAAAAATATGGGGCAGTGGTGCAACTCATCCAAGTAAAAGTAGACGTTAATATGATCAGAGGGATGCTTCCATACTGGGATCGTTCATACCGATGTTTCACATTCAATGAAGTAGATATGGTTCCAACTATTGAGGAATATGCCCAGCTTCTGAGGTTCAAAGCCATTATTAAGGATGATAGAGTCTATATGAAAGGAAACAAAACAACACCAACAGCTGTCTTAACCGATCTTATGGGAGTCCAGAAGTCCGCATATGATAAGTATTGGAAAAGTAAAGGGTATTCCAGCGGGTTAGAAATTCGGTGTCTTCTAGAGGCACAGCTTGAACACTCCACAAGGATAGGATGTTATGGCTGTTTTGGTTTACGGAATGGTGGTCTTCCCCAGGGCACTTGGGCACATAGATGCAAGTATTGTTCACTTAGTAGATTCCATCAAAAGAGGTAACAATCCAGTTCCGGCTATCCTTGCAGAAACCATCAGATCCTTGAACCATTGTCGCTTCAAAGGGGGAAGATTCAAAGGGTGTGCTCAACTACTGACTATTTGGTTCAAGGGGCATTTCCAATGTGTTAAGTCTCAATTCACAAAGCCCATCTATGAGTTAGTAGCTGCAAATCCAATACGGGAATATCTTGATAGTGAGTGGCCTGCGGCTAAAACTAAGGGGCAATGGATCGAATTTCTGGGAACCCTTAAAAGTGACCAAGTCGAATGGGTCGCCCCATGGTTTCACCCGACCCTTGTGGCATACTGTTGTGGATCTAATCCATGGGTACCCTTGTTTGGATTATGGGGCGTGACAAGCTATTCTCCTATAATGGTCAGAAGACAATATGGGGGCGATCAGTTTATTCCAGTTACTCATGGTCTGAACAGTGTTGATATAGAATATGGGAAGGATTATTCAAAGCAGAAAGCACAAGAGCTCCGGGAAACACTCCGACAAATGGTCTTCGTCGGGAAATTTCAGAGATCTATGGGAGTTACACCTGAATACCCAGACTGGCATCGCAAAAGGGTGAAAGACATCAAGGTACCCCCTCCTATCGATCCCAATGCAATAGTGGGTGAAGAAATGGAGGATATTTTCATGAGGTTGACAATTCAGTACGAAAGGTTAAGAAAGGGTACGGAAGCTGAGAGGTTAGCAAATGTAAATCAACAGTTGGTTTTGGAAAAAGAGAAGGCGGAACGAAGGGCAATGGAAACAGAAGCTAAGCTGAGAGAAGCAAATGAGGAAATCAAGGATACAAGGAAGCTGAAGGAGAAAGCTGAAGCTCAGAATCAAAAGCTAAAAGGGGACTTCAAGGTAGAGTGCAAGGAAAGGGTAAGATTGGAAAAGATGAACAAAGCTAGCCATCTTGCAACAAGATATTACAAGGAGAGATTGGATACTGAGAAGGGAGAAACTTCTATCAGAAATCAGCAGATAAAGGCTCTGGATCGCAACCTAAAAAGAACTAGAGAGGAAAATGAAAGGGTTCGGAATAGGTTAGAAGAGGAAAAAGTTAGAGCACAAGCAACTAAGGTATCCAAGGCCCAGGTAGAGGCAAATTTAGAGTTTCACAAAAAGGCAGCTATATTGAACAAGGAAGAGTTTGAAGAAGTGAATGGGATGCTCAGGAATTTAGAGGAACAATATGCGAAACTCAGAGCTGAATGTTATGACCTGAAAGATCAGAGGTTTCTTCAGCAAAGGGCTTATCAAGAGAGGTGTGATCAGATTCGCTTTTTGCGTGAAAAGATCCAAATTGGGCTACAACAGATAGAGGACATCAGGGATCAGGCTAGGAATGTACTGCCGTGCGTCGCACCATTTAACAAGCGCTTCCAACCTGTAGCTGATTTTTTAGATGGCACCATCAGCAAAGGCAATGAAGCCCTTGCCTACTTCCAGCAGTTCGTGGGGAAACAACAGTATTGAAGCTCTTGTAATAGAGTAGTTATTTTAAGTTTTTCAGTATTAATGTTGTTTGTGAACAATTTAAGGCCTGTAACTAAAAGTACTCTTAGTTTAAACTTCAGTTCAGACAGTGGCCTGTAATTAAGATTATATTCCAAGTTTTAGAACAATGGCTTATGGTTGGCTTGTTTTCAATTAATGAAGAATCTGCTCCTGTGGTGTTACGAGACAATGAATCCCAATCTTCTCTTTCTATCTTAAAAGATGAATAGGTTCATGCATCATAGCATCATGTGCATAAGGATGAAAGCCCTGATTGATAATAAGATTTGTGACGGCCACGGCTTTCATCCTGTGGAGTTCGACCCAAAGATTGGGAGGGGCCCCACATTCTCATTGCATTTAAAACATATATATAATAATAATAAGTGATAATAACAATTTTTGACCTTTACCTCAGGAAAGTGTCAAGATAGCACCCAGAAAACAGTATTAGCCTACTCGACGATACAACACTAGGTCTAGAACTAGGAGGATAGAAGACCAGAATGCAGAAATTCAGCGGTTGAAGGAGGAATTGGCACGCCGAGATGAAGAGGCGAAACTCCGAGAAGAGGCTATGAATGCTCAAATGGAGCAGATGAGAGGTATGCTGACACAGCTGATGAAAGGGAAAGGTTTGGCAGGAGATACCCAGAATGTGGAAGATCCGATGGGAGGAGTACCTGTAGTAAGTCCAAGGGCAGCTGGAACAGAGAATGAGAATACCAATCCTTTCGTGTTCCCTGCAACATCTGGTAGCTCACCACTAACGGGAATGACAACTAGGCCTACAGTGTCTGATACTGCAGTGTCTAGCAACATGCAATTTGCCTTCCCACTACTGGCCAGATCTGCTGTTTCTAATACCTCAATGTTCAGCGGAACGCAGTTTGCCTTCCCACCACAGTCAGGGATATCCACTGGGACCTCTAATTGACTTCCACTCAAATTTGTTTGAGTACTCATACTTGTTTTCACCTGGGAAAACTGCTACTGGGTTTACAGATTTAATTAGAGAAGATAACTCGAAAAAAAGGGGCCGAAGAGGAAAAGTTTTGGCAGAAGATTGAAGGCCGAATAGAAGACAGACTAAGGAGCGTAGATGGAATCCAGGACTATGGAATCCCCAATATCACAAGCACTGCTGTGGCAAAAAGGGTAGTCATCCCCCAGAAATTCAAAATGCCAGATTTTGAAAAGTACGATGGAACAAAAAACCCTAGGGACCACGTGCTAAGTTTTCAAAACAAGATGGCACCCTTCTCCATTGATGATAAGTTCCTGATGTACAGTTTCATGTTTAGCTTAACCGGTTCGGCAATTGCTTGGTACAATCAACTGGATCCAAAAAACATTCAGAGTTGGGGTGACATGACCAAGGCCTTTTTAGCACATTTTAGGTATCTGATGGAGTTGACACCCACTAGAGATACTCTGACAAATATGTCAATGAAGCCTGACGAATCGTTGACGACTTATGGGCAGCGTTTCAGAGAAGTAGCCTTGTTAGTGCCCGGACTCCCGGAAAGGGAAGTAAATTCTTTATTCCTGAGAACCCTGCCTAAGGAGTATTTTAAGATCTTACTCCCAAAGATCACAGAGTCATTCTCAAGTTTAATCGTAATCGGGGAAGCTATGGAAGCTGCGCTTAAGGTGGGGTACTTAGATGAGCTGGGTGATCATGCTAAGAAAGGACAAAAGAAGAAGGAAGGGGAAGTACATTCAGTGGGGGAAACAGATTACAGAGCCAGGAATCAGGGACAACAGTATTACCCGAGGAATTATGGGTACAATTATCGACCCCGAGGATACTACCAGTACCAGACCAACCCTTATTACACTCAGCACCCTGGGGATGTCAGTGCTGTTGGTGGTACGCCGTTTCAACCAAGACCGCAGAATCAGCGCCCCAATGCACCTCTAGCGATTCAACAGAAGAGTCCAGCTAATACAAGAACTCCAATTGATCCAATCCCATATACTTATACGGAGCTTCTTCCACAGTTATTACAACAGAATTTATTGCAAAGACTGCCATTCTCGCAGCCCATGCCAAATCCAGGAGCTTGGTACGACCGCAATGCCCATTGTGACAACCATTCGGGAACTGAGGGGCACTCTACTGAAAATTGCTGGAGGTTGAAACTCGTTGTACAAGAGTTGGTAAAATCAGGGAAATTGAGCTTTGCAAATGCGGCACCGGCTAAACCGTTACCTAACCACGGTGGGAATCAGGTGGGTGTGATTGAGAAAGGCGAAACAGTCAAGAGACGAATTCAGGAAGTGATTACTCCGATGGCAACAGTCTATAAAGCTTTAGTGAAGGCAGATATGATAGTCCCGGGAGAATTTGGGGAAGCTGAGATGAATGAGGTATGCCCATATCACGGTTTGGGGCACGGGATTCATGGTTGCTGCAATTTCAAGGAGAAAGTTCAGAGCTTGATGGATGAGGGAAGGATGGAATTCTATGTGGAAAGGAAGGAAAAAGAGGTTGATGTTATTATTGAAGAGCATGTACAACCCTTCATACCAGCTCCGCCTAAGGTCAAGCCTCAGCCTTTTGTGCCAAGGCCACCAACAGTTTTAGCAGCCCATGCACCATAGTCGTCAAGTGCCATGGAAGTATGATCTCAATGTGACTACATCAGCAGGTGAAAGCAGTTCGGCTAATGTGTCAGGTGTCGGGAGAATGACTAGAAGTGGAAGGGTATACTCACCTGAGATGGCAGAGTCGGCTCAAAAGAAAAAGGATGAGGCCATGGTTCCTGAGGCCGGTATAAGAAGTTCAGAAGAGGTTGTCAGACAAAGGGAAGAGGAAATTGTCGAGAAGCCAGTATTAGAACATGAAGAATGTGAATTCTTGAAAATCATCAAGCAGAGTGAATACCGTGTAATCGAACAGTTGAACAGGTTGCCTGCTAGAATCTCTATCCTCAGCTTATTATTGAACTCTGAAGCACACCGAAAGGCATTGTTAAAGGTGTTGAACCAGTCATATGTATCCCAGAGCATCAGTGTCGCCGACTTGGATCACATGGCGGGTAACATATCTGCGCATGGATTCATTGCCTTTGCAGAGAAGGATATCCCCAAAGGAATGAGGAACAGTATAAAGGCATTGCACATCACAGTTAAGTGCCAAAATGTGAGCATGGGCAATGTGCTAATTGATAATGGTTCAGCTTTGAATATCTTACCCCTCAAAATGTTGAAGAGGTTACCGGTAGATGAGGCCTGCATCCAAACCAATCATTTGATTGTGAAAGCCTTTGATGGCACCAGGAGGAGCGTTATAGGAGAGGTGGAAATAACCATCGAAATAGGGGGAGTACCATTCGCCTTAGTGTTTCAAGTACTGGATATACAACATCCATCCTATTCCTGCTTATTGGGAAGGCCATGGATACATCAAGCAGGGGCTGTTCCATCAACCTTACATCAGGTGGTGAAGTTTCTTACTCCTGAAAAGTTTGTGGAAGTCAAAGGGGAAGAAGACTTTGTGGTGGCCAGTGCATCGGGATTCTCTTACGTTGAACCACCGGAAGGGTCATATGAGTGCTCCTTCAGGGCCTTTGAAGTTGCAGAAACTATTCCGATGAGCATGGGGGACTACTCGGTTATGAGCATCAGGTTTATGATGAAGAGGGGATTCAAAGAGGGGAAAGGTTTGGGAATGGACTTGCAAGGCATTTCACAGGCTGTTGAAGTACCCACACATGAGGGCCCCTTTGGTTTGGGATTTAAACCAACTGTTAAGGATTGGGCAGAGGCTGAAGAAAGGATGAAACTCAGAAGGATGGCCAGGATGGGGCATGGAGTGGAAGAGAAGAGGATGAGGTTCCCACCTTTGTACGAGACCTTCAAGTCAGCTGGTTGGGTCAACAATGCTGCACCAGAAGGAGAGTCGAGGATTGAGGGAAAGCTACAGAATCTGGACATCAATGCTGTTACTGATGATACTCTGGAAGAACAAGATTGCCCTTGGATTCGTGAGCTAGCTCCAGGAGAAGTTCTGAACAACTGGGTTGAATTTGAAAGAGCTATCTTTGTTGATGATTCAGAAATGTAATTAATCTTTTATCTTAAGTACTAATACCACCTCAAGAATGTCTATGACAATACCATGTTTTAAATTTTCCATACAAAATATCAAACTATTTTATGTTCACTATTTTCTTAAAGTAATACATTCCAGAAGTTTTATCCATATATTTTTCATCTTTATATTACATTTTCATTATCATTCATTCATTCATTACTAGTTATGTATGTATATTCTTTCTTTGGTATATATATTTCGTTGCTTTGTTTCTCAGGCCGACTGACGATGAATGCAAAGACGCTCGTGACGAGCCGGGGTTCGATTTCGAAAAACCGGTCTTCACTGACGAACCTGACGATGAAGACACTGAGGACCAGGCCTTACCCCCAGACCTTTTGAGATTGGTAGAACAGGAGGAAAAACAGATATTGCCACATAAGGAACCGACTGAATTGATTAATTTGGGGACAGAAGAAGAACCAAGGGAGGTTAAAATTGGTACTACTCTGTCAGAAAAAGAAAAACAAGAGCTGGTAGATCTGTTGAAGGAGTATGTGGATGTGTTTGCATGGTCGTACCAAGACATGCCAGGCTTAGATCCAGAAGTTGCAGTGCATCGATTGCCCATCAGATCAGAATGCAAGCCGGTCCAACAGAAATTGAGAAGGATGAAGCCTGATATGTTGTTAAAGATCAAAGAAGAAGTCAAGAAGCAGCTGGATGCAGGATTCTTAGAAGAGGCCAGATACCCAGAATGGCAGGCAAATATAGTCCCAGTACCAAAAAAGGATGGAAAAGTAAGGATGTGTGTGGACTACCGGGACCTGAATCGAGCTAGCCCGAAGGACAATTTTCCTTTGCCACATATTGATGTTCTAGTAGACAACACCGCAGGGTATTCTTTGTTTTCTTTCATGGACGGATTTTCTGGATACAATCAGATCAAGATGGCGCCAGAGGACAGAGAAAAGACTGCGTTTGTCACGGCCTGGGGGGTATTCTGTTATAAAGTTATGCCGTTTGGATTGAAGAATGCTGGGGCGACGTATCAAAGAGCCATGGTGAACCTTTTCCATGATATGATGCACAAGGAGATTGAAGTATATGTTGATGATATGATTGCTAAAGCTCGGTCGGTGGAAGAACATTTGTTGAACTTGAGAAAGCTCTTTGAAAGACTTCGAGAGTTCCAGCTTAAACTCAACCCGTCAAAATGTACTTTTGGAGCCACTTCAGGGAAGTTGCTTGGATTCGTAGTCAGTGAGAAAGGGATTGAAGTAGATCCGGACAAAGTAAAAGCCATTCAAAATCTGCCCCCGCCAAAGAATCAAAAAGAGGTTAGAGGATTTTTGGGTAGGTTGAATTACATCGCTCGTTTCATTTCCCAGCTGACAGCAAAATGTGATCCGATCTTTAAGTTGCTCAAGAAGAAAAATCCAGGAGAGTGGGATGAGGATTGTCAAGCTGCTTTCGATAAGGTTAAGGAATATCTATCCAACCCACCAGTGTTAGTACCTCCAGTGAGAGAAAGGCCCGTGATCTTGTATTTAACGGTCCTTGAGAATTCAATGGGATGTGTATTGGCACAGCAGGATGAAACTGGAAAGAAAGAGCGGGCAATTTACTATTTGAGCAAGAAATTCACTGATTACGAAGTTAAGTACTCAGATTTGGAGAAGATGTGTTGCGCACTCGCATGGGCAGCTCATAGGCTAAGACAGTATATGCTCTATCACACTACTTGGTTGGTCTCCAAATTAGATCCGATTAAGTATGTGTTTGAAAAACCCGGCTTATCAGGAAGAATAGCTAGATGGCAGGTTTTATTGTCTGAATATGATATAGTATATGTGTCTCAAAAAGCGATCAAAGGAAGTGCTGTAGCAGAATTCTTAGCTGATCGAGCTAGCAAAGATTATGAACCGGTGCAGTTTGAGTTCCCAGATGAAGACCTGATGGCAATATGCCAGGTAGAGGAAGTAAAAGAGGAGGGAGAAACATGGAATATGTACTTCGATGGGGCATCAAACCTGTCCGGGCAGGGGATAGGTGCAGTATTGATATCCCTTGAGGGTGATTATCTCCCAGCTACGGCTCGATTAATGTTCCCGGCCACAAACAATGTGTCAGAATATGAAGCTTGCATTCTGGGAATTCAGATGGCGTTGGACAAAGAAGTAAAGAAGTTGGAGGTTTATGGTGATTCAGCCTTGGTAATTTACCAAATGAAGGGAGAATAGCAGACGAGGGAGCCAAAGTTAGTCAAATACCGAGACCATATGATGGAATTAGTCAAATCCTTTGAGAAGATTACATTTCATCATGTACCCAGAGAAAATAACCAGTTGGCAGACGCATTAGCAATCCTCGCGTCAATGTTTAAAATGGGAACAAACACAGAGATTCAGCCAATTCGAGTTCAGATGAAGGATTCCCCGGCCCATGTGATGAGTGTGGAGGATGAAGTAGATGGGAATCCATGGTATTTTGATATCCTCCAGTACATCAAGTACCAGACATACCCAGAACATGCCACAGAAAATGACAAGAGAGTGATTCGGAGAATGGCCATGGGTTATCTCCTGGAAGGTGATACTTTATACAAGAAAAGTCGTGACCAAACGTTGCTTAGATGCGTGGGTTCAGCCGAAGCCAAGAGGGTTATAGAAGAAGTGCACAAAGGTTCATGTGGGAGTCATGCCAGTGGGCACAAGATGGCAAGGCAGATTATGAGGGCAGGGTATTATTGGTTGACATTGGAAACCGATTGTATCAAGTATGTCAGAAAATGCCATGAGTGTCAAATTTACGCAGACCAAATTCACGTGCCCCCAAACCCATTACATGTAATGTCAGCTCCATGGCCTTTCTCAATGTTGGGGATAGATGTGATTGGAGTTATTAACCCCAAGGCTTCAAATGGGCATAGATTCATATTGGTGGCAATCGATTACTTTACAAAATGGGTTGAGGCAGCTTCATACACGAGTGTTACTCAAGCAGTAGTCACCAAGTTCATCAAAAGGGAGATTATCTGCAGATATGGGTTGCCGGAAAGGATTATTACTGACAATGCATCCAACTTGAACCAAGGATTGGTGGAAGAAACTTGCAAACAGTTCAAGATTGTGCATAGTAACTCAACCATTTACAGACCTAAGATGAATGGTGCAGTGGAGGCAGCCAATAAGAATATTAAGAAGATTGTGGCAAAGATGACGGAGACATATAGGGATTGGCACGAGAAGCTTCCTTTTGCTCTTCATGCTTATCGGACTTGTGTTAGGACCTCAACTGGGGCAACTCCGTACTCTTTGGTATATGGAATGGAGGCAGTAGTACCAATCGAAGTGGAAATACCATCCATACGGGTATGTCGAGAGACTAAATTTGAAGAGTCTGAATGGGTTCAAGAGAGGTATGATCAACTCAACTTGGTTGACGAGAAAAGGGTAACGGCTTTATGTCATGGCCAAATGTACCAAAAGAGGATGGAGCGGGCATTTAACAAGAAAATACGCCCGAGGGAGTTCAAAGAAGGAGATTTGGTACTGAAAAAGATCATACCAGAACAGGGTGACCCAAGGGGCAAGTGGGCACCTAACTGGAAGGCCTATTCGTGGTAAAGAAGGCATTTTCTGGAGGGGCAT
>AWWV01014350.1:0-11389 GCA_001974805.1 Corchorus capsularis
TGCATTCATTCACTCTTAGCATCTAATCAAATTTCTAGCATTATTAAACGCTTGCATTTTGCAGACAATATCAAACCAAAAGCATTCCAAATTCAATGTCATGTTCTTATCTTTTGTAGCATTAATCCAGCATACATATTTCCATCATCAAGCAACACAAAAAATGACACTTTTCAGTTTCAATAGTACTAGCTATCCAACGTTACATTTAGATATTAATTCAGAATTAGATAGATATCATGCCTGCATATACATGTCATTTGTCATGACCACTCTCCCCTGTGTTGCTCTCATACCATATTCTAGCTCCATTGGCACAGAAAAACAGCAAAAATTTGAGCATTCATCAAATGCATTTCAGTCATGGTAGGCAATCATTCAACCAACAATACCCAACCAACAATAACAATTTAGTTTTAGGCCAGTAAAAAGATAAAAAGAGAGAAAAGAATTCACCTGCAGCTGTTCCCTTCTCATTGGTTTCAAAAGGCCAACTCATTCCATGTGCGACAAAATTCATCTACAGAGGTGCATACGTGAAGAGCAAGTTGTAAGAGCCAATAAACAGACAAAAGGGGTAAGAGAGAGATACCTGTGACAGCAAGGCTACTACCCTCAAGTGTAGCAGCAAATTGTGCCTGAGATGGTCCTCACACGGTTTCAACTCAAAATCGACACCTGCACAAGCCAACAAAAACAGAATTAGTTGAAAATAAAAATGGGGAGATTGTTTCTCTCAGGAGAATATATATATATATATATATATTCATCGTTTATCTTTTGAGGGGAGGAGAAGTTTAGAGGGTTTTTGGAGCGTTTTTAGGAAAAGGAGGAAAAAAAGGGAAACAGTAGGGTTTTTTGGAGGGGAGTTTAGAGAAGGCAAGGAAGAGAAAGAGGGAAGAGGTAGAAAAAAAGAGATAGGAGGCAGTGAGGATAAGAAGGGGTTTCCACAGTAAAAGAGTAAAATAGTAATCAGTAAAAAGTAAGAATGTAATCAACAAGAGTAAAATAGTAGTCAGTAAAAAGTAAATAGTAATCAGTAAGAGTAAAAAAAAAAGTAATAAGTAAGAAGTAAAAGGAAATCAGTAAGAGTAAAAAGGTGATCAGTAAAGAGTAAAAAGCTAATCAGCAAGAAGTAAAAAGATAATCAGTAAAACGCAAAAAGGTAATCAGTAAAAACTAAAAGAGTAATCAGTAAAAAAGGAGCAGAAAATAGTAATCAGTAAAAGAGTAAAATGGTAATCACTAAAAAGTAAGAAGGTAATCAACAAGAGTAAAATAGTAATCAGTACAAAGTAAAGAATAATAAGTGAAATAGTAATGGTAATCAGTAATTCAGTAAAAGATGAGTAAAAAGAAAAGTAAAATATGAGAAAGGTAAAGAATGATAGTCAAACAAGGAAAATGAATAAAAGAAGAAAAAAATCAGTTTTAAGAAAGAATAAAAAAAGAGAATTTAAAGGCATGAGAATATTCAAGAATAGTAGCAACCGATAATGGAAACCCATAATTAGGTCTAAACTAGTCAGTGCCGTCTTTTGACGGGCGTCGTGGGGGTGCTAATCCTTCCCCACACGTACCCGACTCCCGAACCCTTAGAACTCTGGTTAATAGACCGTTTATTAGGTTTAGTGTTACCATCGCCAAGCTAGGGTTAACATTAGGCTTAATAATCTAATAGGTGGCTAATCACACCTAGGTTAAAAAAGATTAGTGGCGACTCCCCTTTAGTTTTTAAGTTTCATTAAGTCGTTAAACGGTAGGGTTCGGAGACCCCGGACCCGGACGTTGCGACAATATGCATGGTCAATTCTGCAGTATATCGATGCATGAGAATGCAAAAAATGATGTCATGATATGTAAAGATGAGACCTGCAACACAAATAGGTTATACGTATGCAAAGTGCAAAAAGCTAAGACAAAAGGGAAGCAGCAACACTCGTTAGTAATTAAATATAAAAATATTGCTGAAAATTTAAAGAAAAATCATGCCCCTCTTATCCTTTGAATAACAAAGCCTTTTTATTTTCCAGAGAAATCAAAAGGACTAAAATGCCCTTGGGCGGGAAGTCTACCTACTGTGAATAAAGGCATTATCCGCTCTACAGTCTTATTTGAAAATGGTAAAAGAGATAAGGTCAGAAATGTCCCTTCTTTGTGTCCTATACACTCACTTCTGGGGTTTGGCTTTATGCAGGCTGGCTTTCTTACTACTATATGCTTGGTTTTGGTCAGACTCTAAAAGGTTCCCAAATTGTCCTCACTGTCGCCCACTTTAGGCTAGTAAGGCCCCCAATTCTCACCCATTAGAGGCTCATTGAAAAGGGTTCAATCTGAGTGGAGACGTTTCACATAACCCAGACGGGGACCTTAATTGATCCCACGAACATTAGCTAATCCGTCCCCGAGCTAAGGGTATAAAATTCAAGCCCTGGGTTCGAGCTGATGCATGCAAAGCAGAAAGTGATGTGGTGCAGAAGGGACATACAAACCTTTTTACCAACACTGACACACTACCAGATCCCAACCTAACCCAAAACTAGCAGCTGATCACCAACAACAACAGAAAACAAGAGAAACAACACAAGACATGGGTAAAGTAAACAGATATATACATGGAAAGCAGTAAAGATGCAAAACAAACAAGAAAAGAAAATCAAGCAACCATTTTTTAACCCTAGATCTTGATTACACTGTGTGAGGCCTGACTCTCTAATGTCCCCAGTGGAGTCGCCAAGCTGTCGAAACGTCCGAGTCCGGGGAACCTGTAGACACCCGTTTTTGTCCTATATCCTTTAATTTGGGGTCGAGTTAGCATTAAGGTCATCCAGGGGCATTTTGGTCATTTTCACATCATAGGGGCATTTTGGTCATTCTTGCATAAGGGTATTTTGGTCATTTGCATATTTAGGGACATTTTGGTAATTTTTAGTACACCTTCAATTTAGATTAGCTAATTCATTTTAGTTATCTAGATTGCATTGAAAAATTGAAAAAAATCTTGATGTGTACTTTTGGCATTTTTTGCATCTTAACATTCTTGCATTTTGTCATTTTTTGCATCTCAATATTCTTGCATTTCAGTCACATAGTTTAGATCCTTAAATAATGGTTTTAGCTTTCGAATTAGCATCTTTACATTCTTTATCATGAAAAGCATGTCCCATTTATTCTCCTATTTCCTTTTATGTCAAAATTAGTTACAGTGATCATATTCATTTTCTTTTTCATTAAGTTGGGTACGTTACATTAAGCATTTTTAGTCCATTTCATATTGAGCATGTAATTTGGATATTCAATAGCATTGGTTAATCAAAAATAACAATCATGCATTGCCATTATTATTTAGAGATTAGTCTAGTACATTTGCATATAAATTACAAAATGAGGTAAGAATCTCTGTTAGATCAATTACATCAACACATTGACTACAAACTAAGGAGTAGTAACCTTTGCTAGAATAGTCTCCTGCTTTCTTCTTTTCTTCCTCTTTTTGGTACAAGAAAATTATGCTATACAGGTCTTCATTCATACATTTGTTTCCTTGCACCATGGTATCTTGATAGAACTTTCATGGGATTTGAACCCTGCAAGTCAATAGGAAAGAGAGAGCAAAGAGTGGCAAATGTGCCCCCCAAATTCAAGACTAAACACCATTAATTGGTGTAAGCCAAAAAGGGTCGGAGGGCTTTAAAAAATGCAAAAACAGTGCAGCAACACTAAATGAAACAAGGAACATGCAATGGGGTGTCAAGCAAGCATGCAACCGAGCGTTGAAGGTCTTTTAAAAGACCTCATGTGCAGGGCTGTGCATGGGAGGAATGGTGAAATCATAGTACAAAGCAAGAGCAGGCAAATAATAAAGAATTTCACAACAAGATACATGCAAGGGAAGCAGCAGACAAACATGAAGATTATTTTTTCTTTTTGGTTGAATTTGGAAAGGGAATCAGGATTAGTTCTTGATCCCTGAACTCTAACACAACCATGAGATCATGGAAGGCAACAATCATCTACTATTATGACAGCAAGGAATACAAGACAGCTCTCAACCAGATGGGAAACACAAAAACAAAGGCTGCAAGAATATGGTCACAGTTGCAATCACACATTCAAACCAGCAGCTTTACAAGAGAGTGAGATATCAGACAATGGCAAGTGACATGGCATCAAAAAGATCACAATTGCAATAACAAGCAGAAGCATACTCATTTAATTCCTACAACAGCAATCAACAGGGCAATCTCAAAGCATAGGAAGTAACAAACAACGCGGGGTACTTGTCATCTTAGTTTAAGCGCACATTAGCATGGTTATCTCATTTGCAGCAAACATAAAGTCAGAAACAAGTTTTCAATCAAAGTCACTCATTGCCATTAATCAAAATAGGGTCAGAGGAAAATTAGCATAGTGTCATGCATTTTCATTAAGCATGCAGTACTTAAGTTCACTATCATGTTCAAATCTGCATTCCATTCATACTTTCAGCACAATAAGCATTTTAGAGTCTAGATTAGCATCCCACCAATGCATACAAAATCCAAACTTGACATCCTCATTCATCATTCCAATTCAGCAGCATTTCTCAATAAACAAGATTGCATGCATTGCATTCACTCATTCTCAGCATTTAACCAAATTTCCAGTAAATCACACTTGCATTTCATTAACAGATTCCAGTCATCAAGCCTCTAATCTGTTCTTAAGCCTTGTTTACCCTTTTTAAAGTTACATTGCATAGCATTCTCAGAGCATTTCAATTGCAACATAAGCATCAGTATAGAACATATTCACTGCTTTCACAGTCTAGCATTCGTATCATAGCAAGCATAATCGTAGAATCCATGTGCATTCGTTCATGATCATCATCACAGCAGGCATCTCACTTGAGCATTGGTCTTTAGGATCACAGTCATGGAGCGGCATCATATTTAGAAAATGGTTCAATTGCAATGGTCTTCACATTGAAATAAAGTCATGCAGGCACATTGCCAAAAAGGCTTCATACACAAAACAGAGACTTTAAGGCTAGTTTCAGATCATTAAGCAAGTTTAGCAAAAGAGGAGTTCCAGGGAATTAAGCAAAGTCACAGCGGTTCAAAGAGATTTGAGGCAATTGGACAATCCAGCTTACAACAGCAGCAAATTCAATCAGAGGGTGTAAAAGCGTTACAGCAACAAAGAAAGAACAGAGAATCGAAACAGAGCATCACAAGCAAGGAAAGCAATCAAACAATTCAGCGGCAAAGAATTCCCACTTTCAAATAGTACAGAGGTTAGACTACCTGGATGCCGTGGAAGCATATCATTGGCTCATAGAATAAGTGTCAACCTGTGATTGGTCCCAAGGTCCATGTTTCAAATCCCATTCGGCCAGTTCACCCACAAGACAGAAAATTACAGTAGGTTAAGTCCAATAAAATACAAAATAGCAAAAAATGGATTTTATCTCAAAAATTACAAAAAGTCAAAATAGAGGAAAATGGGAGGAAACTTTAAAAAACCAGCTTACCTTACTCACACGTGCACATCTAGAATTACCTGCAGAAACAAATAAAAACAGAAAAATTGGTGAGCAAGTAAAGAAAAAAAATAAATAGAGGAATTGAAGGACAGAAACAAAAGGAGAACAATAGGGTTTTTGGAGGAGAGTTTAGAGAAGGCAAGGAAGATAAAGAGGGTGAGAATACAAAAAAAGCTTGAGGGGTTCATAAAAGAGAAAAATTTGGGGATTTTCGAATTGGGGTATACCTCTTAAAATTAGTTTAGGAAGGAAGAGATTGGTTTACAGCAGATTTGGGGTTTAGATTCCGCTTTTTGAGCTTTAGATTCCGGTTTAGGCTATTTGTATAGGTTTCGTTCTTAAGTGGTGATTTTGATGATCGAAGATGGTAGATAAAAAGGGTTTGGAGAGTGGAACAATATAGTCGGAGCCGAGAAGCATCGAACGGTAAATTTCGCCGGATCGGAGGTTAGAATTGGGTTCGGTTTAGGCTAGATTTGAGAGATTTGAGGCGTTTTTGAGAATAACCGTGATGGGATCTGAGTTTAGGGTGAGGAGAGGGTTCTACCTATAGGATTTTAGCTCGAATGGCGGTGGAAAATAACTCCGACGCGGCGGCTCGTGGCGGTCCGGGAGGCGGTGGTGATTTCCGACGGGTGGCGGCGCAGGGACAAAGGAAGGAAGAAGATGAAGTTTGAAAAATAGGGTTAGGGTTCAGTATTTATACTAAACCTAGAGCCCGGCCCGTTTCCCATTGGATGACCCACGGTCCGACCTGCTTCAGGTAAGGTTTTAATTCTTTTCAATTAAGTCCATACATTAGTGCAATCAGGTCCTAGTTCCGTGCAATTGAGTCTTATTAGTCATAGTTTAGTTCAATTTGAGATATAGGTTAGTAATTAGTTTGAATTAGTTTTTAGCTTTCAACGATTAATTAACTTAGATTCTTACAAAATTAGATTTAATAACTCGGGATTGATATTAGTGACTTGGTCTTTAGTAAAAATAGTTTGGAAAATTGCTAGATAATTTAGAATCCAAAAAGAGATGTTTTTGCTTGGATAGTGTAGTTTATGTGGTTAAGTAAATTAATTTTAGAGCTTAATAATAAAACGATTAGAAATTATCTTAGTAAAGTGGAAATAAAAATGCATTTTGGGAAATTAGTAAATTAGAATTTGGGTTTTAGGTATGTTATTTAAGGTTTGGGCTCTGATGCTTATAATTGGATGGTTTGGGCTTAATACTTATTTACTCTTTGGGCTTAATGATTTTAATCCAACATAGGTATAATAAAATTACAATTTAGAAATAGCTTCATTTGCATCCATATTTAAATTCCATACTAATGTTGTCAATGACATGCTCATCAGACTAAAATTGAACTGATTCCCGTGAAGGGAAAGGAGGGCGGCTCATTCATGCGTGTCTGAGTTTGCTCGCCTTCTCCTGGAGGCTTGGAAAATTCCGTAAGACATTTACCATTTATTAGACGGTGTCTGAAGGACTTTCTCGTATAAAGAATAGGTAACAATTCTCAAATTGGAATTTCATGCATCATGTGCATCCACACATTTAAGGGTCTAGTGCATAAACAAATTAAGAAACTTAGAAGAAAAATCTAAAAAGAAAAAGAAAGCAATGGGGTCAGTCAAAGAAGTACAAGGGTAACTAGTGATTCAATTCAATGAGTAAATTAGTAATCAGTAATCAGTAAAAAAGAGTAGAAAACAATATTCAGTAAAAAGAAGGAGGAAAGAGTAATTAGTAAAAAGAGAAAAGAATGGTAATGGTAATCAGTAAAATCAGTAAGAGTAAAAGGTCATCAATAAGAGTAAAATAGTAGTCAGTAAGAAGTAAAGGTAATTAGTAAAGAGAAGTAAAGGTAATCATTAAAAAATAAAAGGCAATCAGTAAAGAGAAAAATGGTAATTAGTAAAGAAACAAAAAGGTAATCAGTAAGCGAAATGGTAATCAGTAAAAGTAAAATAATAATCGGCAAAAAGTAAAAAGTAATCAATAAGAAGTAAAAGGTAAACAGTAAGAGTATAAAGGTAATCAGTGAAGAGTAAAAAGCTAATCGATAAGAAGTAAAAGGTAATCAGTAAAAAGCAAAAAGGGCAATCAGTAAAAAGTAAAAGAGTAATCAGTAAAGAGTAAAATAGTAATCAGTAAATCAGTAATTAAGTAAAAAGAAATTAATCAGAGTCTAGGTAATAGTAATCAGTAAATCAGTAATTAAGTAAAAGAGATTAATTAGAGTTAAGGTAATAGTAATCAGTAAATCAATAATTAAGTAAAAGAGATTAATCAGAGACAACGTAATAGTAATCAGTAAATCAGTAATTAAGTAAAAGGAGATTAATCAGAGACAACGTAATAGTAATCAGTAAATCAGTAATTAAGTAAAAGGAGATTAATCAGAGTCAAGGTAATAGTAATCAGTAAATCAGTAATCAGGTAAAAAGATAGTAATCAGTAAAATTGATTAATCAGCAATTAAAGAGCCTAGGTAAAAATAGTAATCTGTAAATCGATAATTAAGAGTTAAAATGATCAGTAATTAAGAGTTGAGTGGTTAATTAGTAAATTGATGATAAAAAAAGGGAGTAAAATTAGTAATCAGTAATTTAAAAGGAAGCAAAAGGGACTAATAAGTAAGTTAAGAAGAGATTGATAATTAAAGTGGTAATTGAGATTCAAAGTAAGAGAGCAGAAGAATAGCATGCAATCAGTAAAAAGTAAAAAGGTATCTGAAAGGGTAAAATGGTAATTAGTAAGGAGTAAAATAGTAATCAGTAAAAAGTAAGAAGGTAATCAACAAGAGTAAAATAGTAGTCAGTAAAAAATAGTAATCAGTAAGGGTAAAATAGTAATACGTAAAAGGAAATCAGTAAGAGTAAAAAGGTGATCAGTAAAGAGTAAAAAGCTAATCAGCAAGAAGTAAAAGGTAATCAGTAAAAAGCGAAAGGAAATCAGTAAAAAGTAAAAGAGTAATCAGTAAAAAAAAAGAGCAGAAAATAGTAATCAGTAAAAGAATAAAATGGTAATCAGTAAAAAGCAAGAGGGTAATCAACAAGAGTAAAATAGTAACCAATACAAAGTAAAGAATAATCAGTAAAATAGTGATGGTAATTAGTAATTGAGTAAAAGGTGAGTAAAAAGAAAAGTAAAGTATGAAAAAGGTAAAGAATGATAGTCAAACAAGGAAAATTAATAAAAGAAGAAAAGTCAGTTTTAAGAAAGAAATAAAAAAACGAGAAAAGAGAGTTTAAAGGCATGAAAATATTCAAGAATAGTAGCAACCGATAATAGAAACCCATAATTAAGTCTAAACTAGTCAGTGCCGTCTTTTGACGGGTGTCGTGGGGGTGCTAATCCTTCCCCACGAGTACCTTACTCCCGAACCTTTAGGACTCTGGTTAGTAGACCGTTTATTAGGTTTAGTGTTACCCTCGCCAAGCTTAGGTTAACATTAGGCTTAATAATATGATAGGTGGCTAATCACACCTAGTTTAAAAAAGATTAGTGGCGACTCCCTTTCGTTTTTAGTTCTTTAAGTAATTAAACGGTAGGGTTCGTACCCCGGACCCGGACGTTGCGACAGAACCCTGCCGAAACGACTTTGGAAGAAGAGGAGTCGCCACTAATCTTTTTTCTCAGGTGTGATTAGCCACCTAATGACCTCCTAAGCCTAGTTAAATTCAAAGCTCGGCATTGAACCCACTAAACTTAAAGTCCGGTCTTCCAACCTAAATCTAGGTTCGGGAGTCTGTTACATTTGGGGAAGGATTAGCACCCCCAAATGCCCGTCAAATGACGGTACCTCTAATCTAAACTAAGATCTAGTGGGTCTAAATAAAAACAGTTGCTTTTACCCTATCTTGGTTATTAATAGAAAGCGTTATAAAAGAGAAAGAAAAATCATTTTTCAAAACAAGTTTAAATGTCGAGAGTTTTCCCTTGTCGAATCTTCCACACCGGGAAGAGATTTTAAAAAAATGTTGTGTCAAAACTCTTGTTTGTGATTTTTAATTTTTCAAGAAAAACTAGTTGATTTTAAAATCTTATTATTAGAAAACTCACCCTTAAATTTAAGTTTTAATTTTCGAACTAAGATTAGCTCAAAAAGATTCGATAATTTACTTCTGAATTAATTTTAATCTGATAGTCAAATCTTTAAACAAAAGACTTGACTTTTCAAATTAGAATTAATCCAAACGGATTTACTGATCAATTTCCAAACTTAATCCCAAAATCGAAACTTTAATTCAAAGGGTTTACTTTTTATTAATCAACTTTGAAAATGCTTACCTTGAAAACTCTAGGATTGCCAATTCTTAATTTCTTTTGAAAACGGAATAAGAGAACATAATTTTTAAAACATTTTGAAAAGAACACTTTTTATTGCATTTTTATTTTTCTGATTTTTTCATTTACTTTAATTTTCTTTGTCTCTACATAACTTCTACTCAATGCATGAATGCAAATGATGAATGCAAAGTCCAATTATTTAATGCTGGCTCACGTAACCCGGGTTATTGAAAAACTCTTCCCGGGATATAGCTCAGAATCCCGACGCATCCTGAGAAGGGCTTTCTCATCCTCAGGGACATTCAGTGGCCCCGAATACTCGACCACTCACCAAATGTCCCTTCTTCGGAAGGGTTACGGTTATCAACTAAGTTTAGGTGGCATGAAATGCAATAGTTTATAATTAACTAGAAAAATAAACATGAAATGCATGTGAATACTTTCTACTTCTAATTCTATACTAATTACTAAATAATTACAGAAGCGAAATATTAATGAAACTATTAAAATAAATCAAAGAGCTAAGGGTCGGACTGGGCAATTCTAGGGACCTCTGCACACTAAACAAAACAGTTAGCAAATTTCAAGAACAAGAAACGCAAAATAAAAAAAAACAAAAAAAAAAAGACCCAATTTACACAATTTCTAGGATTGAGGACATAATCAATAATAGAAACAAGTAAACTAGCAGTCCTTCAAAGAGCAAGACTCCAATTTAGTGGTTTTTATACAAGCTAACCTAGATTTTCTTAATTAAACAAAACCAAACCTAAAGATTGAATCTTTAAATTAAAGTTTTAATTTTCCAATTGGAATTAACTCAAAAAGTTCATCAACCCCCTTATAAGCTAGTTTTAATCAGAAAATTCGGCTTTTAATTCAAAGTTTTGACTTCTCAAATCATAATTAACTCATAAAGGTTCCATATTCACCTTCAAAGCTAACTTTAATTCAAAAAATCACACTTTGAATTAAAGTCTTAATTTTCTAATCAAAACCGTCTCAAATGGAGATTAGCAACTCATTTTTGAACTAATTACCAAAGAAAAATCAAAACTTTTAAGCAAAAGGTTTAATCTTTAAGTTGATTCCACGTAAAAGTGTAAACTTTTCAACCAAAAAAACTTAATCTTTAAGCCCTATACACCCTAAAATTAACAAATGAACATTTATAAACCTAATATCCACTTATTTATAATCCAAATAACAACTAACATACAAATTAAACCATTTAATTGAACAAAAGACTAACATTTACCAAAGGATTAATCTTTAAACTATTCATGACCCAAAAACCTAGACTTTGATCTTAAACTCAACAAATTGACATGATTATTTAACAAGTTACTTAAGATTTCAACTAGAAAAATTAGCAAGTTAGGCTTTTTTTACTTAATATAACATGGGAAAGCTTACACAAGACTTTAACCATCTTAAATCCAACATTTTAGCACAAAATTTAAGTAATCAGGTCTCCAAATTGAAGCAATCAATCATAATCAGTCCCAAATAGCCATAAATCAAAACACATGGGTTCAATTGCAAAAAATGGAAGGAGAATTTACCCCAAAA
>AWWV01014352.1:0-39661 GCA_001974805.1 Corchorus capsularis
TTAAGGTAGTAGTAATCAGTAAATCAATAATTAAGTAAAAAGATAGTAATCAGTAAATTGATAATTAAAGGGTCAAGGTAAGAGGTTAATCAGTAAAGTCAGTAATTAAAGAGTCAAGGTAAAAATGAGAAACAGTAAACCAGTATAATTAAGGGTCAAAATGATGGTAATCAGCAAATTAGTAATTTAGAGTTAAGTGATTAATCAGTAAATTGACAATTAAAAAGGAGTAAATTTAGTAATCAATAATCAAGAGAGGAAGTAAAAATGACTAATAAGTAAATTAAGAAGAGATTAATAATTAAAGGAAGTAATCAGTAAAGAGTAATCCGTAAAAAGGTAAAAATGGCAAAGAGTAGTAAAAAGTAATAAGGTAAAAGTAATCAGGAAGAAGTAATCAGTAAGAAGGTCAAAATTGGTATCAAGTGAAATATGGTATTGAGTAAAAGGTCAAAAAATGGTGTAGAGTAAAAAATGGTATTAAGTAAAAGATAAAGAACGGTATTAAACAAAAATGGTATTAAGTAAAGAGAGTAAGAAAAGAGTAAAAATGATAAAAGTAGCAAAAGTAAAAATGGTAATCAGTAAGAAGAGGATAATTAGTTAAAAATGGTAGTTAATAAAAATGAGAGAAGAGTATGTTAGTTAGTAATTTAGTTAGTATAAAAGAGTCAAATGGCATGAATATATTTAAAGATAGAAAACAACCAAATTCAGAAACTCATAGTTAAGTCTAGACTAGTCAGTGCCGTCTTTTGACGGGCGTCGTGGGGGTGCTAATCCTTCCCCACGCGTACCCGACTCCCGAACCAGTAAGAGTCTGGTTAGTAGACCGTTTATTAGGTTTAGTGTTACCTTCGTCAAGCTTAGGTAAACATTAGGCTTAATAATCTGATAGGTGGCTAATCACACCTAGGTTAAAAAAAGATTAGTGGCGACTCCCTTTAGTTTTTTTTAAGTCGTTAAACGGTAGGGTTCGGTCCACCCCGGACCCGCACGTTGTGACAGGAGAACGATACGTTGTAAATCAGCAGAAGTGGATGTAAGACCCGAACATGGGAGAACGGATACATCGTAGATCGGCAGATTTTCAGATATGGAGATCCTTGCGTTGATTACAGACTTGAAAGATTTAAACGCCATAGAACACGAACATGGTAGAACGACAACATCGAAGATCGGCAGAAGTGTCAGATATGGAGATCCCGTAGAACATGAACAAGGTAGAACGACAACATCGAAGATCGGCAAAGTGTCAGATATGGAGATCCTTACGTTGGTTACAAGCTTGAAAGATTTGATGGTGATAGAACCCGAACATGGAAGAACGACAACATCGAAGATCGGCAGAAGTGCCAGATATGGAGATCTTCCCTCGTGCCACAAGGTTGGAAAATCTAATGGAGATAGATTCGGAGGAAGGAAGAATGATAGATATTGAAATGACCTTAAATGGTAAACACACTCGATGCTCGAGATGAAACCAAGGTTATCAAGCTTGAGCCAGTTAAGTCAAGGACTTGATTACAAATCAATGGAGGTGTATGTAAACGACATGCTTGTAAAGAGCTCTACGATGAAATAACATTTGAAAACTATGCAGAGTGTTTTGACTACCACAGAGCCTATCACATGAACCTAAATCCCACAAGATGCACGTTCGGCGTAGAAGCCGGAAAGTTCCTTGGTTTCATGGTCTCCAATCAACGATTTGGCGAACCTTGAAAATGTTCAAGGTTTTCTGAACATGAAGCCCCACGAATCAGTAAAGGACATACAAAGCTTAATAGGGAGAATGACAACACTTTTACAGTGGAATGTCAACAAGTGTTTGAATAGTTGAATGTTTATTTGAGCTCCCCACCTCTACTCAGCAAACCGGACCTTGACGAAGTACTCTACATGTATTTAGCCACTTCCAATGAAACTGTAGCTGCTGTTCTAGTAAAGGAAACGGAGAATGGACAAATGTCGATCTACTATGTTAGCAGAGCATTGTAGGGCGGCGAACTTAACAATAGCAGGGTGGAAAGGATAGCTTTCGCCCTCGTGGTGGCATCCAGACACTAAGGTAGTATCTTCACTCCCACAAGATTATTGTGCTCACGGATCAGCCCCTTAAGGACGTTCTACAAAAGGTAGATTTGTCGGATAGATTGCTTAAGTGGAATGTGGAACTTAGTGAATTTGGGATCGAATACCAACCTAGGAGAGCTATCAAGGCTCAGGCCTTGGCGGATTTTGTGGCGGAATGCACATTCCCTAATGAGCCAAAGCTTACTGACCAAGCGGTTCGGCAAGATGCTGTTATACCTGAACCGCCCAATCATGTTGGTGGAGCAGAACCTTCTGATAAAGCTAGCATACTTGACAATCCCCCAAAGTTGACGATTCTGCTGACTGTCCCAAGAGAAAGATATTGGCAACTCTAAGTTGATGGATCGACAGTCAAGGATGCCGAGTATGAAGCTCTCCTAGCAGGATTGGAGATGGCCGAGCGTCTGAAGGTAGACTCATTGAAAGTCTACACTGACTCACAGTTGGTTGCTAAACAAGTTTTGGGAGAATATGAGGTGAATGAGCCAAATTTGGTCGCATACCATAAGAAAGTCCAGGAAATGTGGCCTAAGTTCATAGAAGTGACAATTCAGCAAGTCCCTAGAGAAGAAAATCGCAGAGTTGATGCTTTGTTGAAGTTAGCATATGATGACTGACCTGATGCATCTTCAGGTGACTCTAACTGGATGATCGAGATACTGGAGTACTTTAAAGGGACCAATCCTCCTTCTAATCCAACAACCATAATAGTTAGACAATGAAGAGCGGTAAGGTATGTGTTGATTGATGATGAACTCTATAAGAAATCCTTCATTTATTCCCATTTATTCTCTAATTCGAAACCCTAATCTCTAAACCTAACTCTTAAATATTCTCTAATACTTGGATGATCTGCTGACTTGACCGTCGGAGTGCTAACGCGGGGATCAAACCTTGCACTCCTAGGTGTTTTGCTGTCTTGCAGGTCTTCCACCTTCTAGGTTTCAGAGGCTAAACGTGACGATCTACGAGGATCATCCTTGTTGATATTTAGTCATTAACAAACATATTAACCACAACGGGGGTGCACAAGAGATGAAATATGGGTGACATCGTGTCGTTTTATTAAGTTAGAAAATTAGATGCATCGACCACCTGACTATCTTTTGGACATATATTTTGATGATGTAAATAGTAAACCTGTTGTGCGTTTATCAGCTACCCATCCTCACTAGTAGAGGACTTTGATGTAATCCATCTTAGCCCATATCTTTAGGGCCCTTTTGATGTAATTGTTACTACCTCCTTTTGCTTAGTATAAATATCAGTTTTTCAGTGAAAAAAAAATTAGATTCATCGTCTATAATGGTTATTAAAATACTCGACAGGTCCTATAGTTGCAAGAAAAAGTCAATTTGATCCCTATACTCAGTGATCAATTTAGTCCCTGAATTACTTACAGGTTTGGGTCAATTGAGTCCCTCTACTTGCAAGATTTGGTCAATTAAATCCAATTGAAAACGGTGCAAATTGGGACCATTTAGTGTTGTTGACGTGTCACGTGAACTAATGACACGTCACTAGACACATGTAATTTTACTTTTTAAAAATTAAAAAAAAAGCAATTAAGAGAAAAGAGAAACAATGGTCCCACACCTCATTGGCTGTATGGCCCCATGTGCAACCTTAAATGGGAGAAATTATTATATGGGCCGAAAATATTATAGTTTAAAAACTTATTTCCCGCCATCAGGCATTTGGCTTGATGGTAGAGTACTGGACTCTTAGTTCCAACCTACCTAGACCATGAGGTCTTGGGTTCAACTTTCACGCGATGTGAGTTTGTTTGTAATTTGTTTGTTTATTTGGTAGTTAGGTAGCTTATTTATGGTATAGTTTTTAGTTTGGGTTGAATTCTCATTTAGATGTTTGGGCATAGAGATTTATTTGAATTGTAATGAGATTTCACTGGGTTTGTTGGCTCATAGATTAGCGTTTCGGTAATGTAGATCATGTAGCGGTGTACGGGTCTTCCTGTGCGTTGTTGGCTCATAGATTAACGGTTCGGTAATGTAGCTAATCATGTAGTGGTATACGGGTCATCCTGTGCGTTTGTAATCTCAATTTCTACAAAAAATGAAATGATTCTTAACTCAAAACCTTATCTCCCAAAATATTATACTTTTAAAATTATTTCCCAGTTTATGATGTTTTCTTGCCACATCGTCACTATATTATTTTCTATTTTAAATAAATAAAAATCCAAATAAAATTGCTTTGGGTTATAACACTGTTAACCTTAAAACTTTCTCTTACCGTTCTTCTCCACCTCGTCCAATCTCTTTCCTCGACCTGTATCAATCAAAATTCAACCATAAGATTTGCAAGAAACTCAGCCATATATCAAAATGATTCTTGGAGAGTGAGTTGTGAGGGTTGAAGAAATATTGAAGAATATTTTACAAATTCAAATAATCATAGTTTTGGATGGGATACTAATTAAAACCTGGTTTGGTTTCGATTCAAATGACTATTTTTTATTTTTTCATCAAAACACAAATTAAATACAACAATTTGGACAAGTGTGTATACATAATGTATGAAATTACAAAGCCTTTACGCCAGCCTCGAATTGTTGCCCACATCTGCGAGTGCTGCAATATATTCAGAAATATTACAAGGTTTCGATTTGTTTTCGCATATTGAAACTAAGCATCCATAATATTGTTATTATGATTTCGTATGCAATTTGTTTTTTGGCCCAACCTTAAATCGGGAAACCTTATACTCTCAAAAAAGATCTCTTCCCTTACAAAACAACGATGGTGATAGAGACATTTTCAAACTGGGCACTTGTTTATTAGTACATGTTCTTGGTGGGATTAGAGTTGGAATTTTCACTTATTATGAATTCTGGGACTCAGGCTATTATCATTGCAACTTCTGGATTCGTCTGCCCGTTTCTATGATTTCATTTGAACTTTCAAAATTAAAATGCAAAAGTTAAGGACTATAAGATTGATATAGTTGAAAATTTTTATCTTGTTCATGCTCTTGCGTACAAGAAACTAAATATTTTCGTATATAGTTGAAGATGCATCATACCAACAACTTAGAATTTGAGAGGAAAACCACCACTAAGAGTAGGAACAAAATTATATCCTTAAATAGGATTTGCCAAGAATTTATCCAATTCAAATGGAAGAAAGTCTCATAATTAACTTTACTATTATATAAATATTTCTATACCTCTATTTCTATATTTATATTATATAAGGCTAAACTCTAATAACACCTTTAATTTGTCTTACCTCCTTATATATGTAATATATAAAATTTGAGCAAAAATATCTAAAATACCGTTCTTAATTTGTCTTAGCTCTCAATGCTATCTGTAACTATCTATCTATATTGTATATAAGGCTAAACTCTAAAACTTGAGCGGAAATATCTTAAATACCTTTCTTAATTTGTGTTACCAGTATATATGTAATATATAAAACTTGAATAGAAATATCTAAAATACCCTTCTTAATTTGTATTTATCTCTTAAGAGTATTTTTTTTTGATGAATTTATCGCTTTTCATTAAAAGAAAAATTAGAGGTTACAAAACGCCGGGAGGAATAGTCCCGCACCACACACAATCCTGCCTCAAATTAGCTAGATTATGTGCTAAGGTATTAGCTTCCCTATGAACAAATTGAAAAAAAACAATCATCAAATAAAGTAGCTAAGTCTCTAATTTCATCAATAAGATGACCCCCTTCCCAAAAGACAGGGTCCTGCTTGTTAATTTGGGTGATAGCCAACAATGAATCACTTTCAAAGATACAACGTTCAAACCCATGTTCAAGTGCCAGTTCAAACCCAAAGAGTAAAGCATGTACTTCCGCATACAAAGAATCAGCAATGAAATTGAGGCAACAAGAGGCACAAACAATGGTCCTGCCATCACTGTCTCGGATGACAACTCCCAAAGCTGCTTCCCCTGAGTCGTTGCAAAATGCAGCATTTGTATTAATCTTGACAAGCCCCGTTGGAGGAGGAATCCACTCCAGCTGCCGAGGAAGGGAGAATGAGATCTGGTATGTTCTCCTTTGGACTGAAATATACTGCTCCAAAATAGTGGAAACCGAACCATGAACAGCATCAGGTGAGGCAGAAACCTGTTCAAACAAAGCTTTATTCCGATTATTCCAAATTAGCCACAAGGTAATTAAAACCTTATCAAGATGACCAATTGAAGCTTCTTTTGCCATGAAAAAATCCCACCAATCTCCATTAGAATTCCATTGATCAAATGTCGGGTTAACCCAAGGACCAACTTTGTCCCAAACCAACTCACTAAATTTGCAGGTAAAGAAAACATGGAATACTGATTCAGGCTGCTCCCCACAAACTTCACACAATTGTGGAATATCCAAACCCCGAGAGAGAAGATTACTTTTTGTAGGCAAAATATTCCAAATCAACCGCCATATGAAGAACTGAATCTTAGGCATGATTTGCGAAGACCAAACTAGCTTCCAAGTCTGCTGCCGAGGCCCTTGACATGAATCAGCTCTTTGAAGTACATCTCTTGCCACGTAATAAGCAGATTTAATCGAAAATTCCCCCATCGTAGTGGCATTCCAGATTAAGCAATCACGAACTGGATGTCTTGGTATTGACAGCCCCAATATATGATATGCATCTTCCTCCTCAAATAAATCAATGACCATATCAATTCGCCACATTCTGTTGTCACCATCAATTAGATCCTAGACCTTAAAATTGGGCACATTAGTCTCAACCCTAGGAGAGGGCCGAAAGGAAGGTGGTTTGGCAATCCACCTATCCTTCCAAATATCCAAATTCCCCTCCCCTACTCGATAACGAGACCCTGCTATGATGACCCTCCTACCTGCAAGCAAACTTCTCCAAAGGAAAGAAGGATTCGACCCAAGTGAAGCATGTAGAAAGTCTCCACGAGGATAGTACTTAGCTCGAATTACTCTAGCACACAAAGTATCCGGACTCTGAAGCAATCTCCATCCTTGCTTAGCTAGCAATCCGAGATTAAAGGCTTCGAAATCTCTAAAGCCCAAACCTCCATCAAGCTTTGATTTGCACATCATTTCCCAATTTTTCCAATGAATTTTCTTCTTTCTTGAAGAATCTCCCCACCAATATCCAGCAATCAACGAGTTTAATTCCTGTACAAAAGATTTGGGGAATTGGAAAACACTCATAAGATAAACTGGTATCGCCTGGGCTACCGACTTGATCATTACAGCCTTCCCTGCTCTCGAAAACAATCTCGAATTCCAACTAGAAATTCTTTTCATCAATCTATCCTTAATAAATTGGAATTCCCTTGCTTTAGATCGCCCAATCATAATAGGGAAACCTAAATATTTATCTCTTTCCAATACCCGCTGAATTCCAAGATAACTCATCACCTCATTCTGAATAGCCATCGGTGTGTTTGCACTAAATAAAATTGTTGACTTATCAATATTAATTTTTTGACCAGAGGTAGCCTCAAACAAATTAAGCAGAGAAACCAGTGCCTCACATTCTTTCCTTGAAGCCTGTAAGAACAAAATGCTATCGTCTGCAAAAAATAAATGAGAGACTTTCGGAGCAGACCTTGAGATAGAGATACCATGGATAAAACCTGATCTGCTTGCAGAAGAAAACTTGGAAGATAGACCGTCCATACATAAGAGAAACAAGTAAGGCGATAATGGGTCACCTTGTCTTATACCTCTTGTTAGATGGAAAGTCTCTCCTTGTTTATCATTCACCAGTACTGAATAGGAAACAGTTTCAACACACTCCATGACCAACGAAATCCACCGATCTGGGAAGTCCATAACATGCATTGAGTCACGCAAGAAACCCCATTCAACACGATCATAGGCCTTGCTAAGGTCCAATTTCAAAGCCATCTGATGCTTTCTACCTCGCCTTTTATTTCTCATAAAATGAATAGTTTCTGATAAGTCCATAATTTTACATAATTATTAATATTATTTTGGTGCTTTTATTAGTTATTTTGATTATTTGATACTTAATTTCCTTTGATTTTATTTCCTAGGTTCAATTGGAGATTTATTGAATAAAAGGGACCAAATTGAAGGAAAAAGAAGTTAGAAGCACAAATAAGGAGATTTTACCAAGTCTAAATGGGAGATGAAATTGGCGCATAAATTCCTGGTGTAACCCGCGCGCGGGCCAACGCTAAGCCGCGCGCGGGTAAGCTTGTTTTTGAGACTCGGAGAGTTAGCCTGGTGTAAGCCGCGCGCGGGTCTGACTTGGACGCGCGCGGGTGAACCGATTTTGATCAGATTTTCTCCTATTTTTGATGGGTCTCTTCACCTATTTTTGACCAATAATTATGTCTTACGAATTTTGGGTTAATTAAAGTTAGAATTCTCTTATTCCAAGTCCCTTTAGGATTTTAATTAATTATATTTTGTATCCCTATAAAAGGGAGAGCTCTTGTATTTTTTATTCTTAATCAATTATTCTACCTTGGATTTTTGGGAGGCTCTCTTCAAGATTTCAAGATTTATTCAAGGGGTTTTTCTTCTTTCTCTTATCCATGAATTCTTTTATGCTTAATAATAATTCTTGTTTTGAATTCATGAGCATGAGTAGCTAAATCCCTAATTAGGGTTTTAGGTGTAGCCAATTGGGAATTATTGCTTGATTTATGAATTGAATTGTTTTTCTTCCAAGTTAGATTTATTTTCCTTGTTCTTCATGAGATTTATATGCCTGATCAACATATAGATTGTCTTAGGGATTGTGTGACGTACTGACGGGGTAAGCATAATTTGTGCACTAGGAAAATAGACAAATTAGGCTTGATCAGACATGAATCTTAGGCTAATTTGATAGGTGAAAAATTACTTGTTCTTAATGAATCTAGTTAATTAGGTCGACATCGACGGATAGTGAATCTAATTAGTTAGGTATTCCTGTGTTGACTTGACGGAGCACATAGGTAATTAAGTGTAATTCTATTCTAATTTACATCAAATTAATTCATAGGTTAAGTAGTAATTTCCCAATTGGGTGAAACCTGAAGCCCTAAGCTTTCCAATTATTGTCTTCAAATCTTAGTTAATTTCCAACTTTTATAATTTCATTGTTCTAGTTTAAATTGTTTAGATAATCTCTCAAATTTCCTTCTCTGATAGAATTAATTACGATAGAAATTAATTGTTCCTTGTGGGTTCGACACCTGGATTACTCTAGGATTTTATTACTTCAACTGACTCTATAAACTTGCAAATTTAGTACATCAAGTTTTTGGCGTCGTTGCCGGGTAACAAATTTGATTTCTATTTCTAATTGATTATATTTGTATTATTTTTGTTTTCTTTTTTTTTCCTAACTTTGCAGGTTCAACACCACAATTTCATGGGATTTTTTTTTTCTAATCTTGGTTTTCTTGCTCTCTATACTTTAATTCTATATTTTTCTTATGGAGCATTATTATGGTAATGATGGATATTCTTCTTATGAATCATATTCTAATGCTTATTCTTACGATTCAGGTTGGGATGATTATCCACATAACAATTACTATGGAAACCAAGAGTTTGCCCATAATCCATATTATGATTCATATCTAAATTACCAGCAATGGAGTGAACCACCATATGAACCTGCCACTCCAAGTCGAATACAAATTATTGAGGAGACTTTTAAGGCAAATATAACAAGGATTCAATCCTTGACAGTTCAAGTGGTAGAGTTGACGACTAAAATGGAGAAATTGGATGAATTACCTTCAACAATGGTATTGGATTCGGAACATCATGTTAGTGAATTAGTGTTGGAAAGTAAAGAAGATGATGATTCATATAGTCTTTTTCCAACTAAACTAGTCGAGTGTGAAGAAGAAGAAGCTGAAATCTCCATCTCACCTTTGGTTGAAAGTTCTACAACAGATTTTAGCTTCATCAGTGACATGGTTCCAACCAACACCGATACTCCATCATTGGAAGTAAGTGTGTGGGAGAGTGAGTTCTCATCAGTTATACAAGAGACATCCCCACCTAAGTGTGAAGACTCAACTCTTGAAGTCAATGTTGTCAATGGTTCCCCTATTGGTAGTACTTTGGAGTATGAAGATCCTGATTTCATGGGCATTGAAAAATTCTTAGAATTTGGATGTTTTGGAGATGGATCATTTGGCACATGGGAGAATATGAACCAGTTCTTTGAAAATAAAGGTGGTGCAACCCAGTTTTGCAAAGTTAGTGAGATGCCAAGAGGGCTACAAAGTGCCAAAGCCAATTTTGTGTGCTCAAAGAAGCTCTTACATCAACCAAATACGGCAACAACGATGGCATTGGCTATTCTTGCAATTGATGGCATTGATTTTTATTTTCCTTTTAATTTTTCTTTTGTTTTATAGGTATAATTGCATGAGTGGAGTCAACACGTTCACATCACCTTAGCATGGACATAGGGGAGTTTCCTTTACTCTCTTTTGCACTTTTTTTTTATGATATAGTTTCATGTTTAAGTGTGGGGGAGGGTGTTCGTTGCATCTATAATTTTATTAAATCTTTATTTTCTCTCAACATTGAGGACAATGTTGTTCTAAGTGTGGGGGAGAGGGTAAAAAAATGCATTTTTGTTTATGTTTGCATATTTTTCATTTTCTTTTTGTTTGCATGCATTGCATTTGCATTAAGGCATATGTGAGTAGTTCCTATTTAAAATTTTCAAAATTGTTTTTTGTTTTTGGCTAAAAATTTCTAGAGTTGGATATTATCAATATTGTCATTATTTTAACTACTTTTTCAAATGTTTTTCAAATGCTTGAGTCCTCCATCGAATCAATTTATATGAACGTTGGGAGAGATCTAGTCGCCTCAGCATGATGTTTATAAAGACAAAGATTTTTGCTGGCTTACGTGGTTCAATTGAGGAGCATGACAATGTCAAAGGTTTGCTGAAGGCTATTGATGAGCTATTGTCGAAACGTGCGGGTCCGGGGTGTCCGTACCCTACCGTTTAACGACTTAAACAGGAAACTACGGAAATCCTATGGGAGTCGCCACTAATCTTTTTTGAGCTAGGTGTGATTAGCCACCTATCAGATTATTAAACCTAATGTTGACCTAAGCTTGGTGAAGGTAACACTAAACCTAATAAACGGTCTTCTAACCAGAGTCTAAAAGTTCGAGAGTCGGGTACACGTGGGGAAGGATTAGCACCCCCACGACGCCCGTCAAGAAGGCGGCACTGACTAGTCTAAAATTAACTATGGGTTTCTATTATTGGTTGTTCTTTTATTCTTAAATACTTTATGTACTCTTAATTACCGATTGCCTCTATTCTTACTCTCCTTTTTACTGATTACCTTTTTTACTTTTTTTTTTTACTGAGTACCCTTTTCTTACGCTTCCTTTTTTTTTATTGAATACTATTTTTTTACCTTTTTTACTGAATACCACTTTTTACTCTTTTTTACTGATTACCATTTTTTTTCTACTGATTACCCCTTTCACTTTACTGATTACTATTTACTCTTTACCATTTTATTTTTTATTGATTACTATTTACTCTTTACCATTTTTTCTTTGCTGATTACTCTTTACTAATTAGTACTGATTACCATTACTTTTTACCATTTTACTTTCTACTGATTACTCTTTGCTAATTAGTACTGATTACCATTACTTTTTACCATTTTACTTTCTACTGATTACTCTTTACTCTTTACCATTTTACTTTTTACTTTTTACTGATTACTCTTTACTTTTTACTCTTTTTAACTTAATCACTAAATACCATCTATTGACCTTAATTATTGATTACTATTTTACTCTTTCATGAACTATTTTACTCTTTGAACTTAATTACTGATTAACATTTTACTTACTGAACTTAATTACTAATTACCATTACTTTTTACTCTTTGTTGATTACCATTTTACTTTTCTGACTAACCCAATTTTCTTTCTTCTCCTTTTGGATTTTTTGTTATAATTCTTAATTTACCAATATACTAAACTCTAAAATGCATGGATGCACATGATGCATGAAATTCCGGTTAAATGCAAATGTTTTACCAAGTGATTATACGATTCCACTTGATTGGTAAGACCCCAAATAAATGCCTCAAGCCTAGGAAATTCGGATTAAAATGGACAACACTATCAACATTTCAACCGATTATTCCATCATCGGAGTCCATTTACTTTTCTCAAATGAGCATGGCATCAACACTATTTAAGGAAATTGAAAATGCATGTCATGACATAATTAATAACATAAAGAAGCATAAATATAAAGTAAACATGAATGCATATGAAACCTACTCAATCCCTAAGTTCAAAACTTATTTCATTAAACCTATATTGATTAAAGCATCAAGCCCTCAAGCCCAAAGTATAAGGCCCACAAACAAATTAACTACATATATAACCAAAGTCCAAATAAGTAATGAAATAATAAAACCCAAAGACCAACTAAGTATTAGGCCCAAACCATCCAAATATAAGCATCAAAGCCCAAATATAAATGACAAAGCCCAAGATAAATCAATAAAGCTCAAATTAAATGACCAAACCCAACCGAATCATTCAAATCCAAACATCAATTTAAAAGCCCAAACGTACATTTACCCCACCTCCAAAAAATATTTCTGGCTTGCTAATTACAAAAAAAAAACAATTTAAGCTTCTAAATTTCTAATCTGTCTCACTTTAAAACCTAAAGTCAACTTTTCCCCCAAATTTCCGAACTTAATTTCTAAGCTAGAGCTTTTATTTCTAATTACTTGTCAATTAATTACTAAATTAAAGGCTAAAATTTTGCTATTAACTTACGATAATCAAAGCCTATCTGATTCCTAAATTTTCCTAATTTAAATTCTGAAACATTTTAATTTAATTTCCTAGATCAATATATATATATATATATATTTAATACTTAAAAATAATTCAAACTAACTTGAATCAAATAAATCAAAACTAATCCTAAATTGGAGTTAAATTAAAAGCTGATGGGGACCTAACTGAACACGCTGAAAGAATTTAGTATTTATGTGAACACGGAAATAACCTTAAGGCTTTATGTGAACTAAATAAGAGAAAAAAGGACTAAATCAAACTAAAATACAAGTATTTAAAGGTTCAAATACATGAAATCTAAAACAAGAGATTTGAGGCCTAATAAAACTAGGATTGAATTGAATAACTAACAAACATTTCAACTAAAATCATAATATATCAAGAAAGTATAACATAGTATAAATACTAACTAAATCAGAAATTTAAATCGAACCTTAAACTCTCACCTTCTCTCTCCTCCGCCTGCTTCTCTCTCTATGCTGCCTGGAAACCGCGCCACCGCCGTCTCCGCCTTATTCCGCCGTGCCGGAGCCGTCGCCGACGTCGATGGTCACCAAAATTTGCAATAACATTCTCCTCGAGCCCCTCGTTCCGGATCTGAGCTCGCTTTGCTCAAAAGTTGCCTCGAAGTGCCTCAAAAAAACCCCGCTCGAACCAAACTTGCGGCGCTCCGATCTCAATATCTGACCATCGGATCTGGTCGGGTTTCAGATATGTGCTTCCTCACCTTCTCTTCTCTCTATCCACCGTTGGGTTTTTGAAACTAAGCTTCCTAACTCTAACTCCTATTAACCCGAAACTAACTACTCATTTTTGTGTTTTTTTTGTAAGGAAAATGGAAGGGAACGATACTAGGAAAGGGAGAAATGGAAGCAAAACGATTGACAAAGACTTTGGAATGGTAAAGATCACTTTTTTTGTTTTTGGTGTTTGGGTTTCTAAAAAAAAAGATGAACTTTGCTTGTTTTTTGTTTTGGGTTTTCTATTTGTTCTACGCTAACTAAGGAAAGGAAAATGGGTTCTTGTTGATAGGAAATAAGAAAAATCAAACTATTTTTTTGGTTTTTTTTGTATCTTTAAACCGAAAGAAAGACTGAAAGATGAAAACTAAAAGGCTGCTATTTATTTTCTCTAGGAAAAAGATGAACTTGCTCAAGCTTGAACTCTTGCCAGGGTTTTCTTCTTGAAATCTGTCTGCTAGGGTTTTGCTCTTGGAAAACTGTGCCCCCCTTTTCTGAGCTTTTAGCTACTTTATATACCTGGGTCATTTTTATTTTTGATCGTTGGATTTCTTCCTGATTTTGGTTTAATGGTTACAAAAAAATTCACGTATTCAAGTCTCTGATTGGTTTGTATGCTGCTGAAGTGGCTAATACTTTGCTGGTACTGAACTTCATTGGTGAGCTTACCACACGTGACATTTTGTGTAACCAATTCTTGCCTTGCTTTTGATATGAGTTGGCTTGGGCAATGCTGACATGGAATTTATGTGTCATGAGATTTTTGTCTTCCTGCTGATGTGTACTGAGACAACATCCTAATTTGCCATTGTCTTGTGCTGGCATGTGCTGGTAGTGTGTCACTCTACAAAGGACACTCTGTGCAACTGTTTTACTCACTTATGTGCCTGTCTATTTTTCTTCTCATGTGCTTCCCTTGTTATACACTTTGCCCTTGATGATCCTATTTTTTGGTGTGGTAATTTGATCCATTGGTAATTGCTCTAAGTCTGCTTTTAGCCCATATACCACTGTTTTGCAGTTGATTGTACCTGAGAGACAAATTATGTATCCCTTGAACTTGGTCGGCAAGTTCCCTTTGATCACTTACTTAACCTTTCTTTTCTTTGTCCTTTTGGTGTTTAAGGGTGGCTAATTCCTCTATTTTGTCTACTTGACAGGTGTGGATTTCTGCAGCTGCTGAGGTGGTGAGGGGTAGATTAGGGAAAGGAAAGTGGATCACGTGATCCACTTCGAATTTATTTGGCATGTAATTTTAATTAACTTTTTTGTATTTTTTAGACAATGAAATGACATGTAATTAATATGCATATTTTGGCAATGGCTCTCAAGTGCTCAGACACAAAAGGAAACGGGCCCAAGAAAGTGCAAAGGTTCAAAACGAAAATCCCATTAACCCAAGGCATAAGCCCAAAGCCCAAAATGGACTAAAGCCCAGAACCCAAAAGTACTAAAAGGAAGAAAAAGATCACCAATGCAAAAGCCCTATAAAGCCCAATAGCAGCAACCTAATCTAATCTAAAAACAACCCAGCCCGATTAAATGAGGTAAAGGGAAAAAAAAGCATAAATGTCATGGAAATGGATGGTAAGAGGGCAATGAAAGGGATAAACATTCGACTGATTAAAAGAGAAAAGAAAAATGGACTCAAAGAAAGATTTTTAAAGGAAAGGGTAAGTAGGTTCAATAGAAAAGCTCAAAAATGAAAATAGAAAAGAAAGAACTCATCAATCAGTCGACCCAAATAAGATTGATCCGTCCTGCTTAACCAAATTTTAAATCCAAACTCAACACGAAGAACATAATCTATTCTTAATCCTAAATTGGGTGTCTACAGCTATTTGAGTCTTCAGATAAGGCACTTGCTAGCACCCTGATGACAAAGTTATCGTCAATGGGGCTCACCAGTGTGAGAGGTGTGCTTGAGCACATCATGAAGATGAGGGACATTGTGGCTCAATTAAAGGCTCTTGATGTTGATATGTCTGATTCTTTCCTAGTGCACTACATACTGAATTCCCTTTCGCCTTAGTATGGACCTTTCAAGATCTTTTACAACACACATAAGGCTAAATGGTCAATCAATGAACTGTTGGCCATGTGTGTGCAAGAGGAAGCAAGGTCGTCGGCGGAAATGGGTGAAAGTGCACAAATGGTAACCCAAGGAAAGAATAAGGGACAAGCCAAACAAAAGGGAAAGGAAAAGGATTCCCGCTGAAGCTGACATCAAGAAAGAATCAAGTAGCTACTTCTGTAAAAGGAAGGGGCACTTGAAAAAGGATTGTGTCAAATATAAAACTTGGCTTAAAAATAAAGGTACACCAACCTCTTTAGTTTGTTATGAATTCTATGTGGTTGATATTTATCATAACACTTGGTGGGTTGATTCTTGTTCCACAAATCCATGTTTCTAAAACCATACAGGGCTTTCAAAACCAAAGGAAGCCAGTGGGAATTGAGCGATGCATCTATTTAGGAAACCAGATGTCATCACATGCGGAAGCAATTGGAACATGGCAATTGATTTTAAAATCTGGTTTTGTTTTGAATTAGAAAGAACTTTTTATGTACCAAGTTTTACTAGAAACTTAATTTTGATTGCAAGACTAGCACCTTATTGGAAACTTCTTTGAAATTATATTTCAAATTTGAACTTGTTGGAAATGGTACAATAATTAAATGGTCTTTATAAAATCAATTTGCAAAATGATGATTTTCACAATGCAATGCATGTTCATGCTGGTAATCCTCTATGTTGTGGCACCAAAGGTTATGCCATATATCCATTGAAAGGATAAAAATATTAGTGAATGATGGGGTACTCAGTACTCTATATTACACCGATTTTAAGACTTGGGTAGACTGCATAAAGTAAAAGCAAACTAACAAGAAAGGTAAAGGTGCCAAGAGGAGTTCAAGCATATTAGAGATCATCATACATACGGATATTTGCAGTCCAGATATGGACTCGTATGGTCAGAAATATTTCATCACTTTCATTGATGATTACTCACGATACATGTATCTCTACTTGCTTCATAATAAAAATGAGGCATTGGATGCTTTTAAGGTGTTCAAAGCTGAAGTAGAGAAACAATGCAGAAAGCAAATCAAGATTGTGAGATCAGATCGAGGTGGTGAATATTATGGTAGATACAATGAGGATGGACAAGGGCATGGTCCATTTGCAAGATTTCTTTAAGAGCATGGGATGGTTGCCTAATACACCGTGCCTGGGTCTCCTGACCAAAACGATGTTGCGAAAAGAAGAAATCGAACGTTAATGGACATGGTGCGGAGCATGATTAGCACCTCCAAGCTTCCTAAATCCTTGTGGATTGAAACTCTTAAAATGATAGTGTATATATTAAACCGAGTTCCAACCAAGACCGTTCCTAAAACGCAATTTGAGTTATGGAAAGGTTGGAAACTGAGTTTGCGACATATACGCATTCAGGGATGTCCATCTGAAGTAAGAATCTATAATCCACAAGAAAAGAAATTGGACCCAATGACTATAAGTGGGTATTTCATTGGATATGCTGAAAAGTCTAAGGGTTACTGATTCTATTGTCCATCTCATAGCACTAGAATTGTAGAATCAAAAAATTGCTAATTTCTTGAAAATGACTTGATTAGTGGGAGTGATCAATCTTTGAATCTAAATTCTGATGAAGATCATAAAGTTACTCAAACTTCCACTTCAAGTGAAAGATTGGTTGTTGTACACAACACCCCTCAAGTCCAATTAGGTGTTGAACAACTAGTTGTTGAGGTTCCACAAGTTGCTGATAATCCAATAGATCCAATTGTTCAACAAATACTTGAAATTGTTGAGCAACCAGTTGAACAACTTGTCCTCCAACAGGATGTTAATATAGGATTAAGGAGATCAACAAGGGAAAATAAATCAGCAATACCTAATGACTATGTTATTTATCTACAAGATTCTGACTATAATGTTGGAGCCAAAAATAATCCTGAAACGTTTTCACAAGCCATGAGTTGCAAAGAATCCAATTTGTGGTATAATGCCATGAAAGGAGATGAATTCTATGGCATCTAATGGAGTTTGGGATCTTGTCGAGTTGCCCAATGATGCAAAAGCCATTGGCTGTAAATGGGTCTTTAAGACAAAGCGAGATTCATTAGGTAACATCAAAAGATATAAGGCAAGACTTGTTGCCAATGGATTCACTCAACAAGAAGGAATCAATAACACGAAGACCTTTTCTCCTATATTCAAGAAAGATTCACTTCGTGTTATTTGGAAGTAGTTGCACACTTCGATATGGAGTTGCATCAAATGAATGTGAAAACGACATTTCTCAATGGAGACTTGGAGGAAGAGATTTATATGAAATAACCAGAAGGATTCTCCTCTAGTGATGGTGAGCATCTAGTGTGCAAGCTCAAGAAATCCATATATGGATTGAAACAAGCCTCCCGTCAGTGGTATTTGAAATTTCATGATGTGATTTCTTCATTTGGTTTTGAAGAGAATGTCATGGATCAATGCATATTTCACAAGGTTAGTGGGAGTAAAATTTGTTTCCTTATCCTATATATGAATGACATTTTACTTGCAACAAATGATAAGGGGTTGCTATGTGAGGTGAAACAATTTTCTCAAAGAAATTTGATATGAAAGATATGGGTGATGCATCTTATGTCATTGGCATTAAGATCCATAGAGACAGATCTAGACACATTTTAGGTCTATCTTAAGAAACCTATATCAATAAAGTTTTAGAGAGATTTCGAATAAAAATTGTTTACAGTGTGTGGCATAGGGATGTCAACGGGGCGGGGAATAGGCGAGGGCTATATTCCCCAACCGCAACCCCAACTTGTAGACCCCATCCCCGTCCCGGTCCCCATCCCCGACATGGAATGAAATAAAGTCCCCATCCCCGACCCCGTTGGGATCCGACGGGGACGGGGAATCCCCGTTACCCGAATACAACAATTAATTTTTTAAGCAAAATGTAATTCATAAAAAAGTTTAGTGCAAAACATTACGATTAATACAAGTTTACAACACCACAATTACAAGTTTTAAACACCATACAAGGTATAACTTAAATGAATAAACATTATATCTAATCCATCATCGAAATAAAATTCATGAAATAATTATCATCTTGCATTTCTCAGACTTCTTAGATTATGTGGACTTCAAGTCAAGATCCTGAATTTGCAGCCTATAAAACAATTGAATCAAATTTGCTAAAATAAATAAATGTCTTCATATTTGATTTATTGTATAATTTAATATATACCTCCATCTTTTCCAACTCTTCATCACTTTCAAAATCTCCATGAATTGTGCCACATGCATCTTCCTTGTTGCAACATTCACCTATAAAAGAATAAATATATATTATATTTAGTAAAAGAAAATAAAAAAGAATAATTCTTTCAAGTAATTTCATACCTTCAACCTCTTTAAACAGCCAACTTTGAATGCACATTAATTCCTCCAAAGTATTCGCATTAAGCCTACTTCGATGAGGACTCACGAATCTACCACTAGTGATGAAAGCAGATTCTGAAGCCACCGTAGAGATCGGAACAGCCAAGATATCCTTGCAATCTTTCTCAATGTTGGGTAACAGAGTCCACCAGTTTTCCACCAAGTTAAAATATCAAAGTCTGGATTCCTTGGTAAAACTTTCTCCTCCAAATAGTAGCCCAGCTCAGATTGACCCGCATTTTGTTCCGAACTACTCTCATAAGTATCATAATCATCAAGGAAGCCATAATCAACAACATCAATTTTCTTTGGAGCATCAAATTGAGAAGAAGAAGAATCAACAAATTTGGTAGTTTCAGAAAATTTTTCATATTCTTTCACCAAATCATAACAATATTGTTTGATCTTTTGAATCTCACAATCAGCCAAACTTCCATAAAATCGAGGAAAGAAATATCCCAACAACTTCAACTTAAATCTTGGGTCAAGAATTGTTGCCACTCCCATAATAGAGTAGTAGATGTATGTGGAAAAGGCACTAAATAAACCTAACAAGTAAGGAAAAATTGCACAACAAAGTATAAGAATCAATTTTGCAACCACTCAATTTTATAAAAATAACTAAATAAGTATAAAAAACAATTTCAACTATACTTAGTTCTATAAAAAAGAACTCATACCTCATAATCAAGCTTTCCAAATTCCAATTTTCATCAATGATATGTGTCGTGACAGCCATGTATCCTTTCTTTTGATTAGAAGCTGTCCACATATTCGTAGGTATTGCACTCCTACTTGAATACTTGCTCAAATTATCCATAATCTTGGACCTTTCAGCACCATAAATCTTCATGATATCACTTCTCATCGTGTTTCTAGAAGGAAGCTTGAACAATGGTTGAAGGTTAGTTGAATACTTTTTGAACCCATAATGTTCAACCATTGAAATTGGATACTCGTGCATAGGGGTGTAATCGAGTCGAGTCGAGCCGAGCCGATTAGTGAGATACTCGAGCTCAAGCTCGATTGAAAAATCCAAGCTCTAGCTCGAGCTCGACCGAGCTTTCTTTTCAGAGCTCGAGCTCGAGCTCGTTATGGGGTCAAGCTTAATCGAGTTACTCGATTAGGCTCGACAAAGGTATAAGCTTTACACCCCGACAGATTGGATTTTATTTTGAAATAAAATTATCAAAATTCATTAGAAATTTCTCTTTGAAATTTAGTAGAAATTTCTACGAGTTCTCTTGCACTTTTAATCTTGTTCCAGGTTTCAAAGTAGGATTTGTGACAAAGCAAATTAAACTGAGTAAATTAAACCAATGGTTTTAAATTTGCTACAGAACCTAGAAAAAAAAAGAAAAAGAAAGAAAAGAGATGAAGATGAAGATGAAGATCTGGGGAGTAGTCCTCTGTTTAAGCCTGCTTTTTCCCTTGAGTTTCTGGTTGAAGTTTCCTATGGGGCCATGGTTGGTCTTTGGTCACTATTTAATAGTAAGGAGTTGGTACTCGGAGTTTAGTGTGTCCGAAGCAGCCATAAACTCAACGGCAATTTGGGTTAGGTTCCCTGATTTACTTGAAATTTGTGTTGAATGCAACAGATTTTCCATTGGAAGATTCGTTCGATTACATCATTGTAGGAGGAGGAACTGCAGGTTGCCCATTTAAATGGAGACAACAAAAGGAAACAAATTAAATTGAACAATAAAATACCTCAAAAGAGATTTCTCTAGACAAGAATGGGAACAGAAAGGAAGAATAAAAGAAAAAGAAATTACCGATAATCATATATATATATATATATTAGGCTAAAAACAAAGTAAGAAAAAAAAGATTAAACAATAAACAAATGGAACACTTTGAAATTAAAGAGAACCCTGCAAAAATGGGAGCTTTAAGAAAATTGTTTTAAAGAAAGGAATGAACTATGGTAGAGCCAGCAAAGGTTTAAATTTGGGAAGAGAGAGGGGCGGTGGAATATTGTAAGAATCAGGATTAGAAAGAAGAGATTTAGGGTTAAAATTAAAAACTATGAAATGACATAATTATTCATTCCAAGAAAAGCCCATAAACTACCTATCTAAGGTCAACTTTGTAATTTCAACATAATATTCGGTTAGGCTCGACGAGCCTTCGAGCCGAGCACTTAACTACTCGAGCTCAGCTAGAATTTTCTGAGCCGAACTCGAATTTTTCTCGAGTCGAGCCCGAGTAGTTCGCTAATAGTACTGTATCACTTACACCCCTACTCGTGCAATATTATCATACTAGCAAGGTCCTTTCTTGAAGATTCTTGATCAAATGAGTAATTGCTTACAACCATTTTCCCATCCACCTTCCATTGTTGTTGAATCAATGTTTATTGCCTTATGTTCTTAACAGGCTTCATTTTGCAAATCCGAAGATGATCATGAAGATGTTTTGTTCCATTCCTGCTTCCTGCTCCAAGTTGTTTCTTACAATACATGCACTCCGCTTTATCCGAATATCCAACTTGAAACTTTTTAAAATGTTGGCAAACCACTGATTTAAGTCTTTTGTTACCAACAAGTGTCTCTCCTTCACTAAGTAGACCTCCCGTTGAAGCAGGACTTTGAGATTCATCTTGAATGGGAGACTCTATAGGTGACTCAATAGGAGTTGATGAGTCAACTCCCATTGCAGATTGGCTACTACCAACTGGAGTGCTAGAATCATTACTTCCCATCCTTGCTAAGAAGAAGAAAAAAAAATAGAATCATTACCAAGAATTTGGCTAAAGAAAAAGAAATTGAAAGGACTACCATCCATAAGATTAAGAGCTCTGTATAAAATACATAAATAGTAGTCAAGCCAAATAGCCAATCCATCATTATATATGTGACACTCAACAGTAGTATCGTATACTGATCACTAGTAGTAATAAAAATCAGACAGATAATAACCCAAAAAAGAAAGACAAATAATTAATTAAGAAAATGGGAAATGATCGAAAAGCTTTTCCATCTCTTTGATTTTCTTCAATATTACAAACTAATTATAAAATTTAATGGCCTTTGCAAGTTCCAAGCACATACAAAACCATTGATCCAATTCCAGATATTGTGACCGTCACTTCTAAGCACTAAGCACTAAGCATACAAAACCACTACAAAATTGTCAGTGTCATTAACACTAAGCAGGATATCGATCCATGGTTTGGAGAGAAAAAAAAAAGAAAGAAACCCATCTTTCCCATTAACACAAGAGCAAAACTAATAAATACCCATTAACAATTTACACCAAAAAATCAAAAGAATTTGTAGAATAGTCCAACAGCAAAGCAAAAGAACATTATTAAAAAAAAAATTGACATTACCTTTGGCTAAGCTTGGAGCTTTGGTGGAAGAGGAAAAGCTAATTGAACTGCTTCGGGTACGGAGAAGGTTGATCCGGCAGAACCTGAGAGGGCAATCTCGATCGAAGGCTGATACGAACCTCACGCCTATAGGCTCAGGCGAACAGTTTTAAAAGAAATGGCGTGGAGCAAACAAAGAATTAAGAAACCAACTACGAAGAGGAAGACTAATTAGGAAGATTAAGATTTGGCAGGTGAAGAGGAAGAAGGATTAAGGAAGAATAAGAAAGGAGTGAAAAAGGGAGGAGTGGAGACTGAGAAAAAGAGGAGCGGGCAAGCGGCGATAGTTGATGAATGATGGATAGGAAGGAGATGTGTTTTTTTTTAGGTTTAACAATATATATTTTTAATATATATTTATATTATTAGTAAATTAGTAAATATTTATTAGTATATATTATTATTTATTAGTAAATTAGTAAATTAGTAAAACATATTTGATTTCGTAATTTTTTTATTTAACATATATATATATATATACATAATATATATATATATATATATATTTCAAGGCCGGGTCCGGGGCGGGGGGACCATTCCCCGTCCCCGTCCCCATCCACTACGGGGAATAAAAAACAATCCCCGTACCCGACCCCGTTCCCCGAAAATACTCCCCGACCCGCCCCCGTCGGGGCGGGGAATTGGGTTCTTCATCGGGTTTGAGACCCATTGACATCCCTAGTGTGACACCCATTATGAAGGGTGATCGGTTTAGTTTGAACCAATGCCCGAAAAATGAGCTTGAAAAGGGAACAAATGCGAAACATTCCATATGCTTATGTTGTTGGAAGCTTGATGTATGCTCAGGTTTGTACCAGGCCTGACATTGCTTTTGTTGTCAGAATGTTAGGAAGAATTCAGAGTAATCCATGTATGAACCACTTGAGAGCTACGAAAAAGGTGATGAGGTACCTTAAAGAGACCAAGCATTACATGCTTATGTATAGGAGAAATGACGATCTGGAGATAGTTTGTTACTTGGATTCAGACTTCTCTGGCTGTGTTGATTTACGGAAATCAACATCAGGATATGTGTTTATGTTTGTTGGCGGAGCTATCTGATACGAATCTAGTTGTCTTAGATTCAAATCCACCTTTGAGACCCGCCAAAGATAAACTTGAAACATTAATACTCCTAGACTTGTATGAGTCGATAAACCTAACCTAGTCTTCCTCTTCGTTCTTCGGCCTTAAGCTCTCAATTAGACCTGCAATTGAACACTTAAGATCACAAGATTCACAAACAATTAAGCAATCAGAACCTAATTGTTTGCTAGGACTCTACAAGATTGAAGAACCCTATGTTTGCTCAAACTAGAACAATGAAGCCAAATAATCGATTTGGGGTGAATAAACGTCTCAACTTTATTGATAACTTGACTTCAACTTTTACAAGAGATATTGGTGGCCTTATATAGTGATAGGGTCAACCAAAATCCTAAAATAAATCCTAATTTTCGTCCAAATATAAGGGCTAGGGAAAAACTAGTCCAAGCCCAACTAGGAAAAGGAAATAAAGACATAATTAAACAAGGATTGAACTTAGTCAACCAAGGCCCAACCCAAATAACATCCAAACTTAAAAATAAGCTAATCTAAGATAGAATTAAGCCCAAACAAAGATAACTAATGATAATGGGCTCATGCCATGATGTCAATCCGGCCATCTAGAATCAATAGCAAGCAAAGTGATGAACTTGTAATTGATTTGTAATTTCTTGCCCAAATCTTCACCAAAGCTCTTCAATTGAACTTCAATGGTCTTCAAGTCTTCAAGATGAGTTCGAACAAGGCCCATGAGTGCATCCTTGAATCTCTTAGCTCTTGCTCTTGTCATCGGACCTAATGGCATCTTCAATGGATCAAATGACATCTTCTTATTAGTGCTGGGAACATGATCATCAATATATCCATGGTCTCCATGCATCTCCATGCTTCCTTGCAGCCCTTGCACATCCTTTCCATGGTCTCCATGGCACATCATTCCCTCCCCCTTGAAGAAAATTTGTCCACAAATCTTGCTTGTATTGCACCACATATGGAAAGCTCTCAATGAACTGGTTTTGCACAACATTGGGATGGAGTTCAATCCCTCTAATGGATGGCAATCCACTAGGAATTTTCTCACAAAAGTAAGCTATGGGATTCTCTCATTGCATCAAAACAACTCCAATTCCTACTAAATCACTCAAAAGAAACACAATATTGCTTGGAATATCTCCAGCCAAGTTGTTAGTACCCATTAGTGTATTTCGAAATAAAGGTAAGGTCAAAACAGAATTCTCTTGAAACACACTCTTAACCTTACTCTTAGTAGCTAACATACACTCTTTAAAAATTTTCCTAGAAGTCTCTTTCTTTTTACCTAAAACAGTCCTATTTTCAATGCTATGATCAACCAAAACAGAATTATTTGCAATGCTATGATCAACCAAAACAGATTTATTTTCATCACAATTAGCATCCAAAACAGATTTAGTGTCATTGCAAACAACACTCAAATTAGGTTTAGTATCATCGCATACAACATCTAAAACACTCTTTGCAACTAAGGCTGTTTTATCATCAAAACAATCATCAATTTTAGGTTCGATTTTACTCTTTTCTTTAGCCCTAAATTCAACATCCAATTTAGCAAAATCATCTCTCACTTTAATTTGATCTTTTAAAGCTTCTTGAAGTGATAAAGGAATCAAAGTAATAGGAATCTTACAACACTTAAAAGAGTACTTGTTTGTCTCCCTAACATGTTTCACCTTGTTGTCATATTGCCAAGGCTTCCCAAGCAAAACATGACAAGCTCGCATTGGTAGCACATCGCACAAAACATCCTCTTTGTACCTGCCCAAAGAAAGAGAAACTAAAACTTGTTTGTTAACCCTAATTTCTTCTCTATCATTGAACCAACCTAAGCTATAGGGTTTAGGATGTTTAGAAGTAGGTAGTTGTAACTCTTTCACCAAATAATCACTAACTATGTTTTTACAACTCTCTCCATCTATAATCACACTACTAGGCTTCCCATTAGCATACATCCTAGTATGAAACAAATTATCCCTTTGAACATCCCCTTTCACATAGGCTCTCAAAGTTCTCCTAGCAACCAAACTAAGTGAAGCTAACTCATCACCATCATCAATTGCAGCCCCATCATTGTCCCTTTCATCATTACCATCCCCATTAGAATCTAGGCTAAAATTACCCTCTTTTACTCATTGCAATTTATCAATCATGGTATCCATTCTTTGTATCATAGTTTGCAACATGGCAGCCAAGTTGTTGGCTAGATTTTGTCCATCTTTTATTTCTTCCATTATACCTACACAAAGAACAAAAATTAGTAGCAAAAATCCTCACAAGTGTGTGTGTGTGTATACCTTTGTGCTCTCGTGTTTGCACTCAACCTATGGATTGGTGGTCCACTACTCTCTTGATGATCTCACAAGATTATGCCTTTAACTAGCTTTCAATAGGCCTAATAAGAGCAACTCCTAGAGACCTCTTTCTTCTCGTGACCTACTTGAGGAACAAACAATTAGTAGCAAAATTTTTGTGAATCAAAGGAAAGTGATCTTAAACCAAAACCAAACCACTTATGTAGGCTCTTGATGTCGAATTCCTTCTCCAAACTTGCTGCACAAAAACTCAAATCAAGCACAAATCAAACAATTCAAACGATTAGCAAAACCCTAGTACCACTTATCTCCTATTTTGTACCACTTGATTCCAATAGGGTTTGTAACCTGAAATTCTTCAAATTAAACTTCAATTCATAGCAAAAGCAATCAAAGATACTCAATCAAACATTCAATTAGGGTTAATTGCAACCAATTGAATCAATTGCACAAACAATACCCTAATTCCCAAATAACCTAGATTAAACCCTAGAACCCAAAATTGCGATTAGAGCTACGGATTTTTTTTATTTTTTTTTCAGTATTTTTCCTAGAAAGAAAACACTAAAAGAAGTCTAAATCTCAAATTTCAAAGCTTTCCGACTTCAAACGAACCCAGACCAAAAATCACAAGTTTCTGGTCAATTTTTTTTTTTGATATTTTTCGATTAAACTACAAGGTATGAGGGCTCCAAATCTGAAATTTCAAGTCGATTGGAGTTAAGATGAATCGACTATGATTTTCAAAAGTTTCTGATTTTTCCAAGAAGATGAATACGATGGATGAAAAACTTGATGATAGATGAATAGAAGGATAGATTTACCGATTGAAGATGACAACCTATGCTCTAAATACCAATTGATACGAATCTAGTTGTGTTAGATTCAAATCAACCTTTGAGATCCGCCAAAGATCAACTTGAAACACCAATACTCCTAGACTTGTATGAGTCGATAAACCTAGCCTAGTCTTCCTCTTCGTTCTTCGGCGTTAAGCTCTCAATTAGACCTGCAATTGAACACTTAAGATCACAAGATTCACAAACAATTAAGCAATCACAACCTAATTGTTTGCTAGGACTCTACAAGATTGAAGAACCCTAAGTTTGCTCAAACTAGAACAATGAAGCCAAATAATCGATTTGGGGTGAATAAACCTCTCAAATTTATTGATAACTTGACTTCAACTTTTACAAGAGATATTGGTGGCCTTATATAGTGATAGGGTTAACTAAAATCCTAAAATAAATCCTAATTTTCGTCCAAATATAAGGGCTAGGGAAAAACTAGTCCAAGCCCAACTAGGAAAAGGAAATAAAGACATAATTAAACAAGGATTGGACTTAGTCAACCAAGACCCAACCCAAATAACATACAAACTTAAAAATAAGCTAATCTAAGATAGAATTAAGCCCAAACAAAGATAACTAATGATAATGGGCTCATGCCATGATGTTAATCCGGCCATCTAGAATCAATAGCAGGCAAAGTGATGAACTTGTAATTGATTTGTAATTTCTTGCCCAAATCATCACTAAAGCTCTTCAATTGAACTTCAATGGTCTTCAAGTCTTCAAGATGAGTTCGAACAAGGCCCATGAGTGCATCCTTGAATCTCTTAGCTCTTGCTCTTGTCATCGGACCTAATGGCATCTTCAATGGATCAAATGGCATCTTCTTGGTGCTTGGAACATGATCATCAATATCTCCATGGTCTCCATGCATCTCCATGCTTCCTTGCAGCCCTTGCACATCCTTTCCATGGTCTCCATGCTTGTCTTCAAGTCCATGATAAGTCCTTGGCATATCACTATCTCTTGGAGAAGTTCAAAACAAACCTTGACTGCTACTTCTACCATGGAGGCTGAGTTTGTTTCTTGTTTTGAGGCAACTTCACATGGTGTGTGGTTGAAGAGTTTCATATATAGGCTTAGAATTGTGGATTTTATATCTAAGCCACTAAATATGTATTGCAGTAATTCAACTTTGTTTTCTTGGCTAGGAATAACAAAATTACTAATCGAAGTAAACATATCGACATCAAGTATTTGGCCATATGAGAGCACATTAAGGAAAATAAAGTGGCCATTGAGCACATTAGCACTGAATTGATGTTAGCTAATCCTTTGACAAAAGGCATGCCACCAATGAGTTTTAAGGATCTTACAACACATTTGGGAATTGGTTCCAATATGTGATATTATTATTTTTATTTGAAACTCTTATCTATTTGGTTGTTTTCACATTTTGTTGTACACATTCGGTTTTTGAGAACAACAATTTTTATTGGACCTTGTAATAAACATAGGGTTTATTCATAAAGTATCATTGACACTAAAGAGATTGAATACTTTGTGATACATGGAAGACAATACTTGCTATAAAAGGAACTGCCGCCTTGATTCATATATTTTGTTTCTTTGGTAAGTATAAGGAATTCATGGATTTAGTATAAAATATATGGGCCAGGTGGGAGAATGTAGATATAATTCTCATAAGGAAGCTTTGGGATAAATTTAATTAAGGCCCAATAACTAAATGTGGCTGATCGGACCAAAATTATGCATCTTTTTATGGTCATTTTCCTATGCTTTTTGGGTATTTTTTGCTTGATTATGCCTTATATTTGGTATATTTGTGTTTATAGGTGCTAAAGTGAAGAAAAGTGCAAAATCACCAATTTTGTATCTTTTTGGAGCCTTTTTGGATGATTATTTACACAAATATTTTCCAAGGAATTTTGGATGAAGAATGGAGCCAATATGTTCGTGATTGAAAAGCTTGAAGAGTCAATTTTATCATCATAAGATTGATTTTCAAGAGTTTGAAGCAAAGGATCAAAGTTGAATTTCAAGGCAAGAAAACATGTCAAGATGTGTCATAGCACTGGAGTACATGGGTCGCGAGGCAAACCACATGGGGCGCCAAGCATAGCACATGGGCGCCCAGCGCTAGTCGAGACATGCCACCAGCAAGCACATGGGCACTGGCGACATGGGGGCTGAGAGCAATGCCCTGGGTGCACAAGCCATCTACATGGGCGCCCAGGGGGAGTCGGGATGCAGCCATGCGAGCGCCAAGCATGCCATCTTGTGTGCCTTCACCTTGAAGCCTCTTCACTTGTTTCTAGATTTGGCGACCTTTCTGTATTTTGGCCATAACTTTTGATCCAGAGCTCCGTTTGAGTCGTATGAGTAGCCGTTGGAAAGCTAACTCCAAGATCTACAACTTTCGTGTTTCGGTCAAATCCCAGTTCGAACGTTTTCATGGACGAAAATGCCCCTGAAGTCAGCAGACAGAAACTGTCCTGGGCCTTTTATGCGGGATTGATCCAATTAAGCCCAAATTCTTATTTGGACTAGCTAGAAGACTTGGAGAACAGCCCAGCACGTCCTTAGGGTTTGTTTAAGCTCTAAATTAGCCCTAAGCCACCTCTATAAATACCCTCTTAAGTCTAGAACCCTAGCCAACCTCTCATAAAACTTTTCTACATAATTTTCCCTAGTATTCTAGGTCTTGCGCCGTCAAGGAGAGGGAGGAGGCAGCCGGCCTCCAAGCATTGTAAGTCTCTCATGGATTGCTTGCAATCCATGAGAGGTTAAACCTTTATACTTTTTTTCCTTAGGTATTTTTGATCAATAAATCTATGGCGAGACTTTTGTCCTTAATAATTTGATTTTTCCGTTTGAATATGTTTCTTATCTCTATGCTTCATCTTATGTGTTCATATTTTGATTGATTTGGCGCGCGACATATCTTGAGATTTATGAATGCTATAGTTAGATTCAAGTAGTTTGAGTCAAGCTAAAGTTGGTCCAAGTAACAATTGTAATTCTAGGAGTCCTAGGTTCAATGGGATATCAAACCTTGTTGAAATGTTTAGGCCGAGATGGAAATTGACGTAGGCAAGTTTGGTATTGATTTATCATGCATGTGGATTAATAAAACCTAATGCTTGTTATATGAAGGGCTGAAACCATAGATTATAACATTTGAGGTTAATTGTCAGTGAGATACGGGTTAATCTTTTTAGCATGTTGGAATTAGCATCACGTCTGTTCCTATACCAATTATTCAAATGGAGTTGTTTAAGATATTAAGAGGATTACTTTGTTTCAATGAAAGTTGATGTCTACGTCTTAGGCTATATACCGATTTGGGGTAATTTATGATTCTTAATTGATTGCAATTTAAGTCAAATTTATGTTTTGTGTCTATGATCCATGATTCACTTGATCAAAATAATTACCTAAAGGAGAAGAAGTATGCTTTTAATTAATTTTTTCTCTTAAATTGTTTTCTTAGTCATTAGTTTAGATTTAAATAATTGTTTTCTAATTTAGTTTATCTATTTTGAAAATCCATAGAAATTCCCCTTTGGTAAGATTTTCTTTAGTATAGTTTGTTCTTTGATTTGCTCCTACCTTATCTGTGGATTCAACCCCTACTTGCCCTAGCTAGTAGTTATTGGTTTGTGGGGATTATTTTATGATTTGTTCAACGACCGATCACAATTTTGGCGCCGTTGCCGGGGAAGGAAGGAAGCAAGAAGATTGAAGACAAATTATTACCTAAGAATTTCTTACCCTTATCTTTTTCTTTTTCGTTATTTTTATTTTTATTTTTCGTTTTAGTGCTAAATTTTTCTTTCTAGTCTTTGTTTTCTAGTAATTAGAATTTCGAGACAATGGATCAAAAATCACTATGTTCTCTAAAGGAGGTCATATCTTGTCAACAATTTCCTGATGAACATTGGACTACATATTGGGAGCGGTATAACAAGCTATGCGAGAGCAACCCTGACCATGGTTTGTCTGAATTGCACTTAATTCAGATTTTCTACTATGGGTTATCTCACAAAGCTCGAGAGTGTCTTGATTACGTAAGTGGAGGTATTTTAGATATTTTGGAACTCAAGAGTCCTGAAGATGCAAGAAGACTACTTAATGCCACGTCAGAAAGTATCGACCAGTCTCTTCAAGATGATATTCTGCTTTGCGAACAATTGCCAGATGAAGAAGTGCACCAATTTTGGAATAGATTCTACTACGTATATCGTTGCACACAAGATCATGAGATTGAAGAGCGTGAACTTGTTCATATATTCCATTCTTGTATGCAACCAAGTGAAAGGGAAAAATGGGAGATTCTACCAAAGGAAGCTTCCAAGATTGGACAAGAAGAAAAGGAGGCATCGATCGAAGTTCCAATCATGAAGGAAATTAAAGAGGTGTCGAGCGCAACGAAGGATGATTTGGAATCACAAGAGCTTAAGGTGCAAGACCCCATTCAATTTTCCTCCAATGATGAAGATGATACCTCATGCATGGTCTGCATCCCTACAACACAAAAGGAGACTCCTAAGATTGTGCACGAAGAACAAATAGCACCCAAAGAAGACATTAAGATGGACATTCCTCCACTTTCTCCACCAACGATTGCCAAGCACGAAGAGCCACCATACGATGAGCACTTTGGACATTCTAAAGAGTTGAAAGATCTTGTTGATGACCAACTTTTGGAACCTATAGATCCAAATTTATTGGAGGTCAACAATTTGGAAGTGCCTTATATTGCTTTGGGCCTTTCAAATAGTTGTTAGTTAGGTTTAATTGCTTTTTCTTATTGTTAGACTTAGTTTGTTTTGGACTTTCGAGTTTGTTTGGGTCTTGTCTTTTTTTTCATTTGGGCTTTATGAGTTTGGGCTTGAGGTTTTACTTAGAGTTAAATTTTTGAATTAATATGGAATAGAATTAGACTTAACTTTTAGAAAATTAAATAGGTTATACATGCATTCATATTTAATTTTCATACTTATATTGTTGTTGCCATAATCATGAGACTAAAGTTAAAACGATTCCCGTGAAGGGAAAGGAGGGCGGCTCATTCATGCGTGTCTGAGTTTGCTCTCCTTCTCTCGGAGGCTTGGAAATTTCCTGAGGTCGTTTACCATTTATTGGGAGGCGGCCGAAGGTGTTCCTCGTATAACTGATGGGTAAATAATTTTTTAACTGGAAAGCATGCATCACGTGCATTCGTGCATCTAGGGTTAGACTTAGTGATTTTCAATTAATTAGTTAAAGAAAATCCAAAAAAGAGAAGAAGGAAAATTGAAAATGAAAATAGAATAAAACCATTTTCTTCAAAATTAAAAAGAGTTTGTGCTTGATAATTGTTCTCTTTTAGTTTTCCAAGATAAAAACTAAAAAGAAAAAATTGAGTCTTTCTAAATTAAATAAAAAGGTTTTCAAAAATCCAAAAAATTTCAAAATTCAAAAGAAAAGAATTTCATTCAAAGTTTTCAAAGCATTCAATTTAACTCTTTTCAAATTGGGAAAGTGCTCATCAAGTTTTCAAAACATTCAAACAACTTTTTTTCAAATTGAGTCGTTTTAACGGTAAGTTTCAAAGAAGATCCTCATCATGACGAGCCCAAAACGAGAACAAATAATAAACGGGGAAGTCCCCAACATTCCTATTTCAAAATCCAAAAAACTATTTTTGCTTGCTTGTTTATTTTCTTTCAAAGATTAATAAGAGAGTTTAATGGCATGAAAACATTTAGGAATAAAGACAACCAGTAATAGAAACCCACAGTGAATTCTAAACTAGTCAGTGCCGTCTTTTGACGGGCGTCGTGGGGGTGCTAATCCTTCCCCACGCGTACCCGACTCCCGAACCTTTAGGACTCTGGTTAGAAGACCGTTTATTAGGTTTAGTGTTGCCTTTGCTAAGCTTAGGTTAATATTAGACTTAATAATCTGATAGGTGGCTAATCACACCTAGGTCAAAAAAGATTAGTGGCGAATCCCATAGGATTTCAATAGTGTTTCCCCTTTTAAGTCGTTAAACGGTAGGGTTCGGTACCCCCCGGACCCGGACATTGCGACAGTTTGGCGACTCCACTGGGGACCGTTAGAGATTCAAACTGAATGCTGGTTTAGAGTTGACTAGGGTTTGAATAAATTGGTTGTCTGTTTCTTTTTATTCCTGTTATTTCTTGATTATCTGTTTTCATGCTTTGTTTATACTTTGTATATTCTGTCTAATCCATGTTTGCTCTGTTTTCTTTGGGGGTAGTCTAGTAATTTGGGTTAGGAGTTGTTGGTAAAGATTTGTATGTTCCTTCACACGTGCACTAAATAACTTGCATTTTCATTTTGCATGAGCTTATACCGGAGCTCTATCCCTTTAGGAGGAAGTAAAGTTGCTAACCTTCGTGTCACAATCGTCTCTGTGCGGGTTTTGCCAAATACTTCCACTTAGTCTGGATCTTACTAGCCTAGAGTGGGCGACAGTAAGGACAGTCTGGGAACCTTTAGATCCAGTGTGAAACCTCACCCAACATGTAGATCCTTGAGAGACATCCAACCTAGGTAGAGTCAATCCCATGAGGGTAAACCTTAGTACACAGAAGGAACACTTTTTGTTTACCTTTGCTATCGTGTTTTTTCAAAAACTGGATCGTAGAGTGGGTAATTGCATTGCTCATAATAGGCGGACTGACCTGCTCCAAACAGAATTATAGTCAGAAAGTTTTTCAAGGAAAATGTTTTATCAATAAACGAAGGGGCATGGTTCTTCTTTTATTTTCATTTATTTACTATTCTTGTTTAATTTCCTTGTGGTTACTAACTTCTTTCCTTGTTTTCTTAAATTTTATTCCTTTTTTTAGCATCATGCATTCTCATGCATTCATATCCTACGATAGTCACATTACACATAGTCGATCATGCACATCATGCATTTGCCACCATTGCCATGTCACCATCATACTTCTAAGTGCTTTCTTATCATCGCCAAAACCTCATGTCATGCATTGGTACATATGCTCATGCATTCATTATTTGTTATCATTTATAAATAGATTGTACATCTAGATTACTTATAAAAATTACTTACTCATGCTTATTCTGTAAGATAGTTTAGTTAGGAGTCCGAGGTATTGAAGAAGTATGAGAGACTTATTGGAAGCACGAATGCAGCGGTTGGAGTGTGAATGGAGGACGATGCAAGTTGATATCATTGAGCTAAGATGCAAGCAGGAAATCATGGCAGAAGAGGTGGAATAGTTGAAGAAACATGTTTTAAAATCATTGATCATGTCCGGGGATGTGGAGGAAGCTTATAAGATGATGGCTAGGGTCGAGGCACAACAGGCTCAATTTGGTAATGGGAAGCCAGAATATGCTGCAGTAGTTGCCACCAGCTCAGACAAGATAGAAGACTTAGGCAAGATCGCAAAAGGAATGGATGAGTTGACCAAGCAAGTGGAAGAGTTCAAGTCTTGCATGACAAAAGTGGAATCCTCTGGTGCAATACAGTCTCAGAACAACTTTGTCTAGTTGAATGACCCACCTTTCTACCCTCCAACTTATCACCCACCAAACTCCGGTCAAGGGAAGAACTCATCAAATTTCAATCAGCCTCAACCTTATCATCAACCAAGTTTTCGGTCGAGCACTCCATTCCGACCACGCACTCGTAGGCCAAAATCTGAACCAAAATCCCAGCCAAGGTCTCAACCTCCAAGTCCAAAAAGGGAACCTGTTGAGCTTACGGATCTGATACCAATCTCTTGCACTTATACTGAGCTATTCCTTCAGCTTTTGCAACAAGGTCTGGTTGCATTCCTACCTTGCGCCAACTCAATAAAGCACCCACAGCCAGCATGGTACAATGCCAATGCTTATTGTGCTTATCACTCGGGAACTCAGGGGCACTCTACTGAGAATTTCCCAAGGCTGAAGGAGGAAGTGCAAAGGTTGATCAAAGAGGGGGAATTAACTTTTAAGGCAGATGGTAATCCCGATTTCAATCAAGTTTCATCATCCAGGTTCTGGGAAGCCTCAGGAGATACTTAGTGATCTCATCTTGAGAGGATTGAATTCCACATGCTGATACTGAAGATATCAAGAAGGGTTGTTTAAAATTTAGTCATTTTGTAATCACTCTTGTATATAGTTAAGAAATTGAGTGTAATGGTACAATGTAATGATGGTTAATATCAATGGAGAGAGGAAGTTCACTGAGTTTAGCTTAATCCTTCATTTGTCTATATGAATTCCATGTTTCAAGACATCATACACTCATCTTTACCTCATGCATTCATTTGTCCATCCATTCATCATGCCATGGCATTCACCCATACATATCATGGATAGCTTTAGCTTCATCTCGAATGAGAAAGTGGTGTTTATCCATCAAAGGAAAAAGTTCTGATAGTTCTCAAATTTGAACAGTCTTGAAAGATTTAGCAAAAGCAATGGAAGGAGAATAGTTAACTGAGTACCAGCAGATGAAGAAGGAGAACGAGGAATTGCAAAGGCAGATGAGCAGGATGAAGCATCAGTTAGCAGAACTGAGGGGAAAACCCGCACAAGAAGATCATCCAGTGTCAGAAGGGCAGGATACGACAATGAACATAGATAGTATCAGTGTGGGACAATCAGGAAGTGTTGAAGCCAACCAAATCAACCCCAACCAGTCAAATTCTCTGCTTGTGGTTCAAACCCCATTCGTACCTAGACCGCCAACTGATACCTCATACCTCAGTAGAGCTAATTTCAGAACAAGAAAAGTTAGAAGCGGGAAAAGGCGAGGACCAAAAAAGGATCAAACAGGAATGTAGAGTGGCATAGAAGCACCATTAGTTAGCTCTGAAGGACAACAATTTGATCACTCGGGGTCGTATGACCCATGTTACCCATACCCTCCTTACTATCCTTATCCACCACTTCCACCAACAAACTCGTATGTGGACCATGCTCCCTACCCATACCAACCGGTTCCTCAACCAAGCCTTCAATCTCGTGAGTATCCCCCAGTATCAAAGAGAATGCCATCATTTTCACTTGGCTCAGAACCAACCAATTCAAAGGACCAACAAAAGGGGTACATGTCTCCTCAATAGAAATTCAAGTTTGCCCAAATTCCCATGTCGTATACGGAACTACATCATCAGCTCATCCAACAAGGCCTTGTGGAACCTGTATACATGGAACCCATGCAACCTCCTTATCCCATGTGGTATGATCCCAATGAGCAATGAGAGTACCATATGAATGTTCAAGGTCATTCCACGGAGAATTGTACCAGTTTGAAGAAGAGAGTGCAAGCGTTGATCAGGGCAGGGTTGTTGAATTTCTAATGATTTGGAGCATAGTCAGCAGGGTTGGATATCTGAATGTATGTGGGAACAAAGAAGTAATAGATTAGGATCCCTAGTGTTTCTACCCAAGAACATTAGGATAGTTGCATGGGCATTTGTTTCATTTTACCCTTATTGTAATAAAATAGACGCATTTCATGGTTCAGAACATTGTCGCATCATTCAATGCATTTCTCAAAGCATTTTTAACCTCACAGATGTTGATGCTAAAAAGGGGTTCACTACAAGTTAATTTACTTTGGAAGATCTGCGATATTGTAAATGGGTGCCAAACAGGGGCATTTTCCTTACTTTTTTCATTTACCTCAAAACATACAAGAACTATTTTGTGAATATTTGCATTAAATAATAATAATAATAATAATAATAATAATAATAAAGGGATAAAAAAGAGAGGTTTCTTTCGGATAAGGGGTCATATGTTCAATTAATAAGTTTTTGAAGTGGATTGGTGTTTACCACTAAAACTGACCCAAACATGGTTGTGGAAGGATCGGTAACTTTTATCTAGACTGTGAGCAAAGAAATGATGAGTTTTAATTAAAAGGTGTTTCAAAATCAGTTTCAGTCAAAGTAATGATTTCGAGGGGACTAAAATCCATATTTTCAAAAGTTTTAAGGAGACGATTTGATTGGCGTCAACACTGCTCCCAAGTTCCAAATTCCTTCCAATTCCAATTAAACCTATTCTCTTGGAACCCAACATCAAAGTTTTGATTTCTTCTAATAAAGGGGCAATCGGTCACATTATTAAATTCATCATAGTGCCTTGAGGATAAAGTGACCGGACTTCAATTTTCTCAAATGTCCTTTAAACCATCCAGGTTAATCTTCAATGTCACAAACTTATCTATTGATCAGAAGAAGCAATGCACAACTCAAGGAGTTCAAATAAATTCACTCATATGTATCACTAAGAGGGTCATTTCGACGAAGAGAGGCACAAGTTTCTGTCGCAATTTCCCAAAAAAAATGAAATGGAAAAAATGAAAAATGAAAAAAGATGAAAATGATGAAAAAAAGAAAAAAAGAGAAAAAAAAAAAAAGAAGAGAAAAAGCAACGATGGTTTTAAAAAAGAGTCATGGTTTTCAAAATGTTTTGATAAAATGGTTTTCCAAAAAGAGTCATGGTTTTCGAAAGGTTTTGATAAAATGGTTTTCCAAAAATGATTTCAAACTCGTTTTCCCGAGGAATACTCTTCAATGAAGATGTCCAATCTTGAAGTGATAAATGGCCTTCTTTCATATTCCCTTCATTTGTAGAAAATTTTCCATTGTTGTCCCCCTTTGAGCCTAATTAATTTCTTTTCAATGAACCCTAATCAAGGATCACCCTCCACACTAGGGGGCATAGGTGAAGAAGGATTAGACTCGAAAGGAAAGGTTTGCACTCAATATTCAATGGGGCATCCCGACAATAATGAGTAGAGTTCACTAAGAGGCATTGAGTCCACTCCATCAAGAATTTCAAATTAAAAGTCAAATGAAGAAGGGAAGGAAATAAAAGATAAGAAAAAAATAAAAATGAAAAAATGAAAATTGAAAGAGAAAGGAAAAATTGAAAAAGAAACTGAAAGGAAGGGTGAAGTTATAAGGTGGGGCAAAGGACAATTGGAATGATAAGATCCTTCACATAAAGAAAAATGATCCTTGATTCAAATACCCTCAAACACATTTTTGAGCCTTTATATTCTTTCTTTGACAACCCAGAACCCTAACCTACATTACGTGCCTCATAAAAGTCCATCTTTGATCATGTGAGGACATCCGAGAGGATATTTTTCCTCAACAAAAATAATAGTCCTTTTTGCAAAATGATTTGGGTCAAAACTTAAAAAAAAAGAAGATTTTTCGGGTGAGTTTATAGTTTTTTAAGTGCATGTAAAAAATGAAAGAAAAAGAAAAAGAAAGAAAAAGAAGAAAAAGAAAAAAAAGAGAAAATGAAGAAAAGAGGCTCTAGGGTGAAAACCAAAAAAGGGCAGTCTAGAGCAAGAATTGGAAATCAAGGAGTCACACACAACTTCAACAAGGAAATGGAAAATGACACATCCATCATATAGTGAACAATGAGTTTCTTTCAAGCATCAAGCGCTTCAATTCTCCAAAGAAATTCAATTCTCGGAAGCCATATCTCTCTTTGACAATTCTCAAATCTTAGAACTTTCACAAAGTGTTGACTCAAATTATGTCTCAGAAAAAAATCTCAAAACAAGAAATTTTATAATAAGATTGCATTCCATTTGTGAGTCCAAGATCAAAATTCGCTTTTCAAAAGGCATTTTAGTGGTGATCACCAATTCTCTTCAAAGATTTCAAATCTAACAAAGTTTTCAGAGTAAATGAGTTTTTCCAAAGAGTTCATGACATGTTTCAAAGAGTTTCAATCACATGATTCTTACTTATTTGAATTCTAATTATTGGTCAAATATTGGTATAGAGTAACAAGAAAATGGATACAGGGAGTAGTGAGATCAGTAAAAGAATCTTTTGAAGCATATTATTCAAGTCAGATCTGGGGCAAAGATGAAGACATCAACATGAACAAGAAAGCAAATCCAAGGTCAAATCAAGGTTGCAAGGAAGCAAAGTCAAGAGAGCAAAGATTCAGAACATCAAGCGAGAAATTTTCAGTTACAACATCAGATTCAGAGTTATTTTCCAAAGGTATTCTCTTCCAAAATCACTTCCATATGATTTACATTCAATTTTCAAGATGTTGCTTCGGTTCCATCCGAATGCTTTGACTTTTCCATAAGTCAAACTCGCTTCCACACGAGTCAGTTCAAGCTTTGGTTCCATCCAAGCATGCAGGGGTTTTTCCACAAGCCAAACTCGTTTCCATATGAGATAGTTCAAGCTTTGGTTCCATCCAAGCATGTAGGGGCTTTTCCACAAGCCAAACTCGTTTCCATACGAGATAGTTCAAGCTTTGGTTCCATCCAAAGCATTCAGGGGCTTTTCCACAAGCCAAGCTCGTTTCCATACGAGTCAGTTTAACCTTGGTTCCATCCAAGCAGTAAGGGCTTTTCCACAAGCCAAACTCGTTTCCGTACGAGGCAGTCTAGCCTTGGTTCCATCCAAGCAGCAGGGGCTTTTCCATAAGCCAAACTCATTTCCATACGAGTCAGTTCAAGCTTTGGTTCCACCCAAGCATTCAAGGGCTTTTCCACAAGCCAAACTCGTTTCCATACGAGACAGTCTAGCCTTGGTTCCATACAAGCAGCAATGGCTTTTCCACAAGCCAAACTCTTTTCCATAAGCCAAGTTCAATGAGGTTTTCCAAAACCGGACTTATTTCCATATGAGTCAAGCCTTACTTCCAAGTAGGCTCAAATTAAGCTTATTTCCATATAAGTTAAGGTCCATCCAGGCAGTCTTTTCTCCCTTCCATGCGAGTTTGTAACTTAGTGACAAAAGTTGGTCTCTCTCGCTTCTATGCGATTCTACAATTTAGTGACCAAAGTTGGTTTTTTCTTACTTCCACGCGAGTCAATAAGAAGTTGACCTCAAGACAAGTCTTCCTTTCCTTTCCCAGTTTTGAATAAAATTGACCTTGAATAGTTTTCTTTTTTTAAAAAAAAAAAAGAGAGAGAGAGAGTAAA
>AWWV01014353.1:0-90485 GCA_001974805.1 Corchorus capsularis
GGAGAAGAAGAAGAAGAAGAAAAAAGAAAGAGAGGCTTAGGCAATAAAGCGGGTGTCTATGTCTTTGAATCCTCTCAAATTTTCCAAAAGTTCACTTTCCGACAATTCGAGAGTTTCCAAATTTCCTTTACATAGTCAACTTTCTTCATTGTATTCTCCTTTTATTTCTCTTTTCCATTAAGATTGGTTTTGGTTCATTCCTTGAGAAATTGAAGACATTGGACATAATACTTGTTGGAATGCTTTTAGTCTCCGTTTAGGCCAATTTATAATTTGGTTTGGGTCATGTTAAGTTTGAGTCTCTTAGAATCTTCATTTTCATTTGGGTCCCATCTCCTTACTTCATTTGGGCCAAGTCCAACTTTGCAAATTCAAGTACGGACAAAAGGAAAGAAAAGGAGTAATTTTATTTGCTGTAGATTAGATTCCATTATACATGTACTATAATTACATTGCTGATTACAATTTGTTGGCCGCATGACATATTCTCATTACCCCTCTTGCCACATCACCTACAAGGACAAAGTAGAGTATTTAGACCATGATCAGGGGAACAAAGAGTGACATTAGTAACCACTAAGTACAAAGAGACAAAAAGAAACACAATTAGCACAAGCTTGATGAAAACTTGCAGACCAAGTTCAAATATATTCAAAGATTTGTTTTTAGAAAAATCATGTGGAAAACATAGCATACAAGTGTAATACAGCCTCAGCAAGAATCTAAGGATCAGCCCACTCCATTAGAAAATACAAGGCTGTCAAGGACAAGGAACATCAAGAATGCAAGTGTACCAGGAGATAAATGAACAAGCACACAGCAGAAAAGTGACACCAAAGCACGGGTTGCCATGAAGATACCACACTCATAGAATCAATCAGAACCTGCCAGCACAGTGTTTAAAATCCATGTCACTCAAAGCACACTTCACCACAGGACAAACACAAGAACAAGGCCAACCAAGAAGAAGCAAAATTCCATGTCAGCATAAAGAGACAAAGGCAGCAGTTAACATGAGCACAAGCAGAGTACATCTAGGTGACAACCATTAGATCAACGGCATACAAAGAACATATGGCATCATTAGCAAAATCAGACCCATATCCTACAAATACACCTTCATACAGAGCATAAAAATGACTTCAACGAATCAAAAGCCAAATTAGAAAATGAAAATTAAAAGGACCTCAGCCATATGATCATAAGGGAGACTGACTTTCAACCGTCGATCAAAAAATAAATAAAGACACCTACTTGGCATATAAAAATCTTCACTTTCCAGAAACACAGCAAAAGGGGGAGGAGACAGACACATAAACCCTAGTTTTTCCGGTTCTTCATTTTCTTTCAAAAAAACAAAAAAAAAAAGGTAGCCATTTTCCATCTTCCACACAGATTCCAAAGAAAAACCCTAGTTTTTCTCTCTAGTAGTTTCGATTCTTCCAATGATCAGAACACATAAAAAAAGAAGCTTTATTTTTCTTTATACAGTTTTACAGAAAACAAAAAAATAAAAAAAAAGGTAGTAGTTCTTTTACCTCTCGTTTCCCTCTTCTTTGCTTTAGTCCTTCAACACCGTTCCTCCTAGCTTTTCACCAACAACAGCCAAAAAAGAACACAAAAACAGTAGTGTTAGTTCCAGATTGAGTCACTTAAATCTAGGTTATAGTTTTAGAGTTTGCTTCGGTAAAAAGAGTAAGAGAGGGGAGGAGGTTTACATACCAGAAGATCGGAGCCATCGGACGATCGGATTTTTTCGGTTTGAAAGCTTGGATTCGGTTTCGGCAAAGCCAGATCTATGGAGTTCTAGCGAGATTCATGAGAAACAGACACCAGCGCTGCGTTGAGGGGGTTGAGGAGAGCCTTTCGAGAAGTTTGAGGGTCATCGGTGACAGTTGAGGGCTCTGACGCGGCGGCGCCACCGCGACTGCAATTTCCGGTGGAGGAGACGGTTAGGGTAAGGTTTTCTGACTTTTCAAAATGAGAAATAATGCTTATTTATAGGCATGACATAAGCTTTACCATTTTCCGTTAGTTAACGTTAGTTTCTTTTAATTTCTTCAGTTTGGTCCCTGTTTTAAGTCAATTTGGTCCAAAAGTTAGCAACTTTGTTCATTTAAATGCATATGCTTTGTACCGTTTTCATTAAGAGTCCAATGTTGGTCTGATTTTGGTCCATTAGGTTTTAATTTCGTTCAATTAGGTGCTTGTCAGTTTAATTTAATGAAACTAATATTATTTGGGTTTAAATAATTGGAAAAAAATAATTTAGATAATATAAATAGATATACACATGTTGAATAGATTAATTTGAACTTGAGAATAAATATGTCTAGGAATTAGTATGTTAAGCAATTTAAGAATTGAATGAAATTAGGGTAGTTTAGATTAGTAATAGAGTTTGGGTATATTGATTAAAAGATAAGCCTATAACTTAAAAATGAAATAATAAAATAGGGTTTATTTAAGTCTTTTAATCTGGAGTTAAGCCTTAAAAGTTCTAGAATTTCGGTTGCTTCTACTTATTAATTAGTAAAATTGGAATTTGTATTGGAGTAAAGTATGGTTTAGGTTTCCCCTTGGGCCTTAAATTGTTTTGGGCCTTTCAAATAGTTGTTAGTTAGGTTTAATTGCTTTTTCTTATTGTTAGACTTAGTTTGTTTTGGACTTTCGAGTTTGTTTGGGCCTTGTCTTTTTTTTCATTTGGGCTTTATGAGTTTGGGCTTGAGGTTTTACTTAGAGTTAAATTTTTGAATTAATATGGAATAGAATTAGACTTAACTTTTAGAAAATTAAATAGGTTATACATGCATTCATATTTAATTTTCATACTTATATTGTTGTTGCCATGATCATGAGACTAAAGTTAAAACGATTCCCGTGAAGGGAAAGGAGGGCGGCTCATTCATGTGTGTCTGAGTTTGCTCTCCTTCTCCCAGAGGATTGGAAATTTCCTGAGGTCGTTTACCATTTATTGGGAGGCGGCCGAAGGTGTTCCTCGTATAACTGATGGGTAAATAATTTCTTTTAACTGGAAAGCATGCATCACGTGCATTCATACATCTAGGGTTAGACTTAGTAATTTTCAATTAATTAGTTAAAGAAAATCCAAAAAAGAGAAGAAGGAAAATTGAAAATGAAAATAGAATAAAACCATTTTCTTCAAAATTAAAAAGAGTTTGTGCTTGATAATTGTTCTCTTTTAGTTTTCCAAGATAAAAATTAAAAAGAAAAAATTGAGTCTTTCTAAATTAAATAAAAAGGTTTTCAAAAATAAAAAAAATTCAAAATTCAAAAGAAAAGAATTTCATTCAAAGTTTTCAAAGCATTCAATTTAGCTCTTTTCAAATTGGGAAAGTTCCCATCAAGTTTTCAAAACATTCAAACAACTTTTTTTCAAATTGAGTCATTTTAACGGTAAGTTTTAAAGAAAATCTTCATCATGAGGAGCCCAAAAAGAGAACAAATAATAAACGGGGAAATCCCCAACATTCCTATTTCAAAATCCAAAAAACTATTTTTGCTTGCTTGTTTATTTTGTTTCAAAGATTAATAAGAGAGTTTAATGGCATGAAAACATTTAGGAATAAAGACAACCAGTAATAGAAACCCACAGTGAATTCTAAACTAGTCAGTGCCGTCTTTTGACGGGAGTCGTGGGGGTGCTAATCCTTCCCCACGCGTACCCGACTCCCGAACCTTTAGGACTCTGGTTAGAAGACCGTTTATTAGGTTTAGTGTTGCCTTTGCCAAGCTTAGGTTAATATTAGACTTAATAATCTGATAGGTGGCTAATCACACCTAGGTCAAAAAAGATTAGTGGCGACTCCTATAGGATTTCAATAGTGTTTCGCCTTTTAAGTCCTTAAACGTTAGGGTTCGGTATCCCCCGGATCCGGACGTTGCGACAGTGAGGAGGGAGGCTAATGGGTTTGGCTCATAACATTGCTAAACTTGATTGTAATGAGGGTGATCAGAGAGTGTGGGTGGGTTATTTACCTCCTTCAATTTGTACTCCCCACATTACTTAATTAAATTAGGAGGAATTATCATTAGGTGTAATGGTAAGTTAAAATTACCCCTAAAGTGTAATGAACCATAATTTTTTAGGTCTAGTGTAAGACTAAACATATTTTCCTATTTTTCTGTAGGTGTAATGAGTTTTATGTGTTTTACCTATTTTATCCTTTTTTTACATTTAAGAAAAATTAAGGAAAATCAATAATTTTATTTTTAACAAAAAAAACTCATCATCGTCGTTCCTAAAATGGTAACCGCTTAGTAGATGAGCGAAACAAAAAGAATAACAGGTCTGACTGATCGAGTCAAAATTAACCCTATTTTTATGATCATTTTCCTGCGATTTTTGGTATTTTTATGTGTGATTTAACCCTATTTTGTAAGTATTTGTGTTTTTAGGTTTTGAAGAGAAGAAAAGTGGAAACTTGTTGTTTTTCACTATTTTTGGAGCTATTTTGACGACTTTTTGCAGAAATATTGACTTAACAACTTTGAGTGAAGATTTGAAGTTCGTGATTGGAGATTTATTGAAGATAATTTCTACATATGAAGATCGTTGAAAAATTATTTTAAGAAGCAAGAATTAAGGATCGAGCTTAAATCACAAAGGAATGAAGACATGTTATGTAGAAGTCTTGAAGACATGGATTTTTAAGTATTTTATATGGGATAATAATCAGCCCAATTGAGCCCACAATTGGAGTTAAAATCCCAATTTGTGCCGCACAAGCCCAAGAAATATTCAATTCCCGCAATCTAGTCCTAGTTGGATTAGGATTTTGATTTAGACCTCCAAAAAATGTGTGTGAGTATGTGATGGAAAGAAGACTCCGAGATCTACAACTTTGCTTTGAAGCCTGAAGCCTAGTTCTGTCATCTTCAAGTCCGAAATTTCTGTCAAAGTTTCTGCACGATTCCAAAATTTTCCAGAATCCGATTTTCACTCTAATTTCGATTCTAGGAAGACTTTTAAGTAACTTGGAGACCAAGTCATGAAGCTAAACGGTCCTAAGCTATTCCTAATTCTATTAGGAGTCTAATTAGTCCACTATAAATACCCACCTATTGTTAACCCTAGAAAACATAATTCATAATTTTCTCTTCATCTTTTTCTCTAGTTTTTCTTCTAGTTCTAGTTAAGGGTGTGATATTCCTAGGGTTTTCCAAGGGGAGATCTCGGCCCTAAGTTTTGTAAGTTTTCTTATGCCTCTCATGGATTTGGACCCTAAGTTTTGTAAGTTTTGTTATGCCTCTCATGGATTTCGAAAAATCCATGAGTAGCTAAATTCTCAATACTTCTTATCCTTTGGTGAATTTAATCAATTAATTATGGTGAGATTTGTGTGCTTATAATTTGATATTTATTCTTGATTATACATATTTGCTAATCTCTGTTTTATTTTATGATCATGATTGTTATTTATTTAAATTGGCCAGTAATGATATAATATGATTGATCTATAGTTAAATCAAGCTTACGAGCTAAAACCTCAAGTTTGATTATTGATAACAAATTGGAAACAGTCTAAGAAACATCCAATGGGATTGGTAAACCCTATAAATTCTTGTCTGTAATAAGCTTGAATTAATAGGTTTGGTTATACTTGTTATGCATGTGTGAAAATTGTTATTAATGCTTTGTTCTTAGCAATTTCAAAGCCTTAATCAGGAAATTGATTGTTATGAATAAAATGGATAAATTAAGTTGGAAAAGAAACCTTTTATCTAATATACATGTTAGAGATTTCTCTAGACTAGAGGTGTCAAATGGGCGGGTTGGGCAGGTTCGGGTTATCTGGGTCCGGGTCAAATGGGTCAGATAGTTTCACCGGGTCATTCGGCTTTCGGGTCATCTGGGTTCGGGTTATTCCAGTTTCGGGTTATCCGGGTCTCGGGTCATTCGGGTCTCGGGTTGGGCGGGTTCAGGTTTTGGCCTCGGGTCACTCGGGTTATAGGTCAATTGGATCAGCATTGAATTTTTTAATTTTCAATACTCAACTTTTTAAAATATATTAATTATTTGATTTATTTTATAAATAAGTAAAAACATTAGACAATCTATTATCACTGAAGTTTAGCAGACTGCATATGCAAGATTAAAGGATAGCATACTTGATATGTGTCTCCCTAGATATTAATTTTGAATATTAAATACATAATTGATTATCAGGTGAGGTAGGTTTTGAATATTAAATACATAATTAATTATCAGGTGGGGTATGTGTCAATATTTTAAGTCGTTGTTATGAAGTATGAAAAGTAAAAACACTATTGACAATGTATTATTATGAATAAAATATTAGTTATGTAATATCTAAATTTATATGTTTTTTTCATTACTTCAATCATAGAACTATCCATAAACAATGAAAATAGAATTACAACCCTTATCAGCTAGATTATTAGTACGGTTGTAGTACCCAATAGATAAAATCACTGAGAAATTACGTAAGTATTGCTATTTATTCATTATTTTAAAAAATAAATTACTAATTATAAATTTATCATAATTATTCATATAATTGATTCATTTTTAGTGGTTGTTCAATAATGAATTTTAGTAAATTTAATCATGATATATAATAGTTGAAATTATAACAATAATATAAATTGTACTGAATAAATGATGATTTAGAATAAGTAAAATTATAAATTTTATTGAATGAAAGATAATTTTAGTTTATAATATTCTCGGGTCATTCGGGTTATCTTCTCGAGTTATTCGGGTTTCGGGTCACATGTCACTCGGGTTACGGGTCATTCGGGTTTCGGGTCATCTGGGTTACAGGTCATTCGGGTCTCGGGTCATCTGGGTTGCGGGTCATCCGGGTCTCGGGTCGGGCGGTTTCGGGTCGTTTACTTTTTCTGGTCAACTCGGGTTCGGGCGGGTTCTCGGGTTCGGATCAGCTTTTGACAGTTCTACTCTAGACCAATTGTTAATTAAGAAAATATTAAATTAATCTTTTAAATCAAGGATTCATAGTTAAATTGATTAATTTCTACCATTGGAGAAGAAGTATGCTTTTTAATTATTGTTTTCTTTATTAATTGCTATAGTTTATATTTAATTTACTTTGCTTTAGTTTAATTTTTTTTCTTTTTAATTAATTGTTATTTTTAATCCCTTGTTTTTGAGTGATTCTTAATGAAGATTTTATCTTTGGATAAGTCTATTCCCCTTCTCTGTGGCATTCGACCCCTGCTTACCCTATCTATTTAGTTAGGAAATTGTGGGGATTATTTTGTGATTTGCTAACGACCGATCACTGAGCAAACTTGAACTTGAAAAATTGAAAAGTAGACTGCTATTCTTCAAGTTAATGAATTAACTCCAGAATAACAGATTTTGTGATGTACCCAAGGCTTATCATGGAGGAAATGATGCGCCAAGAACTTATCATGGACTTGAATATGACAAAGGAGAGCATGGAAAGGATATGCAAGGGCTGGAAGGAAGCTTGGAGATGCATGAAGATCATGGAGATATCGACGAACATGTTCCAAGCACCAAGAAGATGCCATTAGGTCTGATGACAAGAGCAAGAGCTAAGAGATTCAAGGATGCACTCATAGGCCTTGTTCGAACTCATCTTGATGACATGAAGACTATTGAAGTTCAATTGAAGAGCTTTGATGATGATTTGAGCAAGAAAACACTAATCAAATACAAGTTCATCACTTTGCTTGCTATTGATTCTAAATGCCCGGATTGACATCATTGCATGAGCCCATTAGCAATAGTTTGTTTTGTTTGGGCTTAATTCTATCTTAGATTAGCTTATTATTATGTTTAGATGACATTGGATTGGGCCTTGTTTGACTAAGTCCAATCCTTGCTTAATTATGTTATATTATTTACTTTTCCTAGTTGGACAAGGATTAGGTTTTTTCCTTATTCTTTCCTTTATGTTTAAACCGCCCAAACCCTTTTAGGATTAGGTCAATTTCGTTCTCCCTATGCCTATATAAGGGGAACAATATCTCTTGTAAACACAAGTTAGAATTATAGTTATTTTGATAATATTTTATAACATCAACTTAAATACTTTTAAGTAATTTTTAAGTAAGAAAATTCATAACCTTTATTTTTTTATAAAAAGTTACTAAAATCATCCAAGAGCGCTGTTAAGTTTGTGAAGAGCATTATAGCTATTTTAATAACTTCTATAACTTTTTTAGCAATCTTAAAGATCGAATATTAGCAAATGTCATTATTGATAAAAGGCTACAAAATTTGTAACAGTATGAGGTTAATTACTGAATTTATTGATAAAATTCAAAAACCTTTGATAACTAAAATAACTTTTTAATGAACATTTGATGAGAAAATTGATATTCTTCTTTCTTTTTTTTTTTTCGCTAATAGCGCTGTAGTTTTTTTTAGTAAATTCGAATAAGAAAATTGATAACCTTCGTTCATTATTGAAGATTACCATAATTGTAAAATTTAAGGTTTTTTTTTGTTTGTTCAACAAGATTGATTACTTCAAATCTTTGTAAATTAAATGACGAGATATTAATGATTAATTAATCAAAATTTATGAAAATGAAAAGTAAGCATGGGTGGAATATAATTTATTTCTTAATTTAATTCTATTATTTGTATATTAGATTATGTAATTACAAAATAAATAAATTATTAAGTATTTCTAGAGACTATATTTTATTTGTAATTATTTTGATTATTTTTTCTGTATTGGGTTTTTTTAATACTTAACATAATTATTAAATTTTAGTTATAACATATATGTACATAAAACTTTACAAATTTATATTTACCAGCGTCAAATAGAAATTAATGATGATATATGATCGTGTCGTCAATGATTATAAAATAATCCCCACAAAACCTAACTGAGTAGATAGGGCAAGTAGGTGTCGAATCCCACAGAGAAGGGTGAAGAACTTTGTTTCCAAGAACAAATGTTTTCCAAAAATTAGTTTTGAAATAGAAAACAGGGGATTTTAAGAAAGCAATTTAAACTTAAAACAAAGCAAAGTAAATTAAATCTAAATCTTTGGCAAATTAAGAAGAAAACAATAATTAAAAGGCATACTTCTTCTCCAATGGTATGAATCAATCAATTTAACTTGGATCCTTGATTTAAAAGATGAATTCAATACTTTGTCCTCTAAGATACTGGTCTGGGCGAACCTAACATGTATATTAGATAAAGTGCCGACTAAGACTAAGTTATCCTTTTTATTCCTTCAGCAATCAATTACCGTTCTAGGGCTTAAAGACCACTTAAGAATAAAGCATTAAGAACAATTAATTTTTCGCACATGCATACAAAAGTAAAACCAGGCACCAAGTAATTTCTCGGTCAGTGGTAAGTTTGTCCCATTAGGCTGTGGCTAAGCATACCTAATTTGTTACCAAACAGTCAAACTCAAGAACTAACCGTATTATTTGACTTAACTATAGATCTATTAAACTATTTCATTAGCCGCGGCTCTAACTACGTAATTATAAAGATCATAAAATAAAACAGAGACTCACCTACTACCTATCAAGAACTAATATCAAATTATAAGCACAGAAATCTCAACATAATCAATTGATTGAATTCAGCAAAGGATAAGAAGTATTAAGAATTTAGTTACTCATGGATTTGGGAAAATCCATGAGAGACATAAGAAAAGTTACAAGACTAGAAGGGATGGAATCCTCCTCCTTGAAACCCTAGGTATGCCGCACCTCTCTATGCAAAGAGAGGGTGTCGACACACCTAGCCTAAAACTAGAGAAAAACTAGAAAAATAGAAGAAAAGAAATTATGTGAAGGTATCTAAGAGTGTGTGATTTGTGTTACAGGAGGTGACTATTTATAGTGGACTAATTAGACTCCTCATAGACTTAGGATAGGGTCTAGGATGGTTCTTGGTCTAACTTGGACTCCAAGTTGGATTAAAAATCTTCCTAGAGTAGAATACAAGTCAAACCAGGAATCCTGAAAATTCTGGATTTTCTGCAGAAACTTCGACGCAAAATTCGGACATGAAGATGGCAGAACTAGGCTTTCTACTTCAATAGAAAGTTGTAGATCTCGGAATTAGCTTTCCAACGGTTACTCACGGGCCTAAAACAGACATCTGAGCAGAAAGTTATGGTCTTTTTACCGGGATTGCACTAAATCCTAGTCCAAAAAGGACTAGTTGCTGGAAATTACGAGATTGGATATTTCCTTGGATATATGAGACATCAATTGGGATTTTAACTCCAATTATGGACTTATATGGGCTAAGTATTATCCCATATAAAATATCCAAAAATCATTAACTTCCGGGCTTCTTCTGAGCTTGGCTTCAATCCTTTGCAATTAAGCTCCAAATCTTCAATTCTTGCTTCTTGAATTAATTCTTCAATAGTCTTCAAATCTTCAAATTATCTTCAAGAAATCTTCAAACACGAACTTCGAATCTCCATAATTGAGTAAAAAGTCACCAAAATAGCTACAAAAAAAGTGAAAAACAACAAGTTTCCATTTTTCTTGTCTTCAAGACCTAAAAACAGAAATACTTATAAAATAGGGTAAAAATACACATAAAAATAGCAAAAAGCATGGAAAAATAGCCATAAAAATAGGGTTGTTTTTAGCTCGATCATATTTTCCCCCACACTAAATCTATGCTAGTCCCTAGCAAACTAGTGTAGACAAACTATAAATAAGACTCACTTAAGCTAAATGCACTTATGTTCAAATCTTTTGAAAAACTTTGAATACATACATATATCAAAGATCAATTCAATCATGAAATCAGAATAACAAAGAATATTAAGAGTATTCAATTCAAAAGATCAAGAAATAGCAAGCATCTTTATTCTTAAATAACCATAATCAAAGTAGTTATAATCACTTATCATTTATTACACCTATAATAACTACTCTTATGTCTTCATCTTTATCTCCATTACTCAAAGGATTGCATATCATGAATACAGATCAAGAGTTTCGCATGGGTTATAATGATTTTCAAAGGGTAATTAGATTTTTAGAAAACTGAGGTTACTAACCTCGAAGTTTTCATGATTAGCGGTTACTAACGCCCTTTATTTTTTTTATTTTGAGGCTACTAGCACTCTAGAGGGACAATATTTCTGCTGATCCATGCCTCTCATCCTCTTCCCAAGGGTTACTAACTCCTTTTGTTTAAAGAGAAGAGTGACAATAATGGATTTTTTTTAAAGGTAGAAAATATCTCTCCTCCTCTTGCATGAAAACACTTCTTTTTTATGAAAAAGATTTTTTAACTACCCTTTTATATAGATAGTCCCTCACACTTATTCTTGACATATCCATAATAGACTTTCATAAGTGTAATTTCAATAAAAATTAAACACAAATTCTAGAAATAGGCAATCATAGAAGCAATCCATGGTAAGCAATTATCACAGACTTCAATTATACCTAATTCTAAGAAATAAGATATCATGTTATAAATCAATCAATGAATCAAACATTCTTAAAAATTCTAAGTATTCTTCAATCAAAAATCAAATCAATAACGCAATATATGCATATAAAATCCAAATTTTGAAAATTTTTTGAAAAAATTATGCCAATTTCTATGCATGTAGACTCTCTCCCCCACACTTAAAAGACACATTTTCCTCAATGTGGAAAGACATATAATTATAAGTGAGGTATGTTATGTAATTTATACCCTATATGCGATTCATATCAAGGAAAAATCAAGACAAACAATCAAAGCATGGCAAGAAAAATTAAATGGAGATAAGGTTTAAGAAAACTTAGTGGTTTAGCATAAGCTCCATTCGATTGCTTCATGTTGTTGAAAGCTCCTTTTGTTCTTCCTTGGTATGGAATCCTAAAAATAAGAGAAAAATAAAACAAAGAAAAATTAAGGTTAGTAAAAACATTGCGTTGCCTCCCAATAAGCGCCTTTCTTTAAGATCTTTGGTTAGACTGCCTTAAAGAAGATTATTCTTCAAGGATATGAAGGAATTTTGTGTATACCTTCAATATGATACGAATCTAGTTGCAATCGATTCAAATCCACCTTTGAGACCCGCCAAAGATCAACTTGAATCACCAAACTTCTAGACTTGTATGTCGACATTCTTCACTAGATAAATCCTCCTTCGTTCGTTGGCCTTGGACCCTCAATTAGACCTGCAATTGAACACCTAAGATCACAAGATTCACAAACAATTAAGCAATCACAACCTAATTGTTTGCTAGGACTCTACAAGATTGAAGAACCCTAAGTTTGCTCAAACTAGAACAATGAAGCTAAGATAATCAATTTTGGAAAAATAATCCTCAACTTTATTAATCAACTTAACTTGTGTTTACAAGAGGGAGATGGTCCCTTTATATAGTAGTAGGGGACGCATAACCCTTCTCCTAAAGCTAAAAGGAAAACATTACATAAATAAGCAAGGATTGGACTTAGTCAAACAAGGCCCAACCCAATGTCTTCTAGACTAAATAAATAACTAATCTAAAATAAAATAAAGGCCCATGTAACCGAATTACACAATAATAAGCCCTAAGAATCATCGATGGAAATCATAGTGCACACCATGGAATCGCATGGAATATTCCTTGGTGTGTGGTCTTCAAATGGGCCCAATGGATCTTCAATGGCCTTCAATTCTTCAAGATGAGATCTTACAAAGCCCACTAAAGCATCCTTAAACCTTTTAGCCCGTGCCCTAGTCATTGGCCCGAATGGCATGGCTAAAGGATCATGTGGCTGGTTGTGCATGGGCAAGGCCGGGTCATGTGATGGTGATGGCCGGGCATGTGGCCGGTCAAGTGCTTGGCCATGTGCAATTGGACCATGGCTTGACCGGTCATATGCGATCTCCTCTCCTCCTTGCTCCTCCAAGCTTCCTTTCAAACTGGGATCAACCACGACAGCTTCCAAAGACTCCGAGACAACTCCATGTAAATCCGAAGCATGATCTCCTTTGGCTCTATTGTGCTCTTCTAAGCCATGATAAGCCCTAGGCGCATCATCCCCTCTCCCTTGAAAAGGATTTGTCCTCAAATCTGCATCACTATCAAACAAGGATAAGTCTGAAACATTAAAAGTAGCACTTACATTGCCATATTCACTTGGAAGTTCTAGCTTGTAGGCATTGTTGTTGATCCTCTCCAAGACTTGGAATGGACCATTCCACGAGGTAAGAGCTTAGACTTTCTCTTTTCAGGGAACCTTTCCTTCCTTAGATGCAACCAAACCCAATCTCCGGGTTCAAAGATGATCTCTTTGCGCCCCTTGTTAGCAACCTTCATGTAGTGTTGTGTTTTATTCTCAATTTGAGCTCGAACCCTAGCATGAAGTTCCCTAACATAATTGGCCTTCCTTTGTCCATCCATGTCGACTTGCACACTCAAAGGTAAACTCAACAAATCCAATGGGGTTAAAGAATTAAAGCCATACACAGTTTCAAAAGGTGAATATCCAGTAGTGCTATATATGCTTCTATTGTATGCAAATTCAACATGAGGTAGACAATCCTCCCAAGTTCTTAAGTTCTTCTTAATTAATGCTCTAAGTAAGGTAGACAAAGTCCTATTAACTACTTCAGTTTGACCATCGGTTTGAGGATGACAAGTAGTTGAAAATAACAACTTAGTGCCTAACTTAGCCCAGAAAGTTCTCCAAAAGTGACTTAAGAACTTAACATCTCTATCACTTACAATCGTCCTAGGCATTCCATGTAGTCTAAAAATCTCTTTAAAGAACAAATTAGCTACATTAATGGCATCATCCGTTTTAGTGCATGCAATGAAGTGTGCCATCTTAGAAAACCTATCAACAACCACAAAGATAGAATCTTTACCTCTCCTAGAACGAGGTAAACCTAACACAAAGTCCATACTAATATGAGTCCATGGTTCATGAAGAATAGGGAAAGGAGTATACAATCCATGAGGTTTAGAAGTAGATTTAGCTTGCAAACAAACAATACAACTAGCAACATACTTCCCTACATCATGTCGCATCTTAGGCCAAAAGAAGTGCTCATGCAATATATCATATGTTCTATCAACCCCAAAGTGACCCATTAAACCCCCTTCATGCGATTCCATCATGAGCAAGATGCGCAAAGAACAAGAAGGCACACACAATCTAGATTCCTTAAACAAAAATCCATCATGCTTATAATACTTTCCAAATCCAGAATTTTCACATGCTTTAAAGATTTCACCAAAATAAACATCACTAGCATACAATTCCTTAATATACTCAAATCCAAGAAACTTAGAATCAAGCATGGAAAGTAAGACATACCTCCTTGATAAACTCATATTGAACTCATATTGAACATAACGCACACCATATGGAGCGAGTTCAATCTCTCTAATGGATGGCAATCCTCTAGGAATTTTCTCACAAAAGTAAGCAACAAAATTCCCTCCTTGCATCAAAACAACTCCAATTTCTACAATATTACTCATAGGAACACAATTTTGCTTGGAAGTTCCTTATCCAAGTGGTCAGTGCTCACAAGTGTATTTCGAATCAAAGGTGAGATCAAAACAGTATTATCATGCAAAGCACTCTAAATCTCACTTGTAGTAGCTAACATACACTCACTAACAACTTTCCTAGAAATCTCATTCTTTTCACCCAATACAAAATTATTTTCAATGCTATGATCATCCAAAACAGAATTATTTGCAATACTATGATCAACCAAAATAAATTTGTTTTCATCACAATTAGCATCCAAAACAGATTTAGTGTCATTGCAAACAACACTCAAATTAGATTTAGTATCATCGCAAACAACATCTAAAACACTCTTTGCAACTAAGGCTGTTTTATCATCAAAACAATCATCAATTTTAGGTTCATATTTACTCTTTTATTTAGCCCTAAATTCAGCATCAAATTTAGCAAAATCATCTCTCACTTTAATTTGATCTTTTAAAGCTTCTTGAAGTGATAAAGGAAATAAAGTAAGAGGCTTCTTACCACACATGAAAGAATACCTATTGGTCTCACCATCATGATGAACTTTGTTGTCAAATTGCCAAGGTCGACCAAGTAGTACATGTCATGCTTGCATGGATAAGACATCACACAAAACATCTCCCTTGTACCTGCCCAAAGAAAGAGAAACTAATTACTTGTTTGTTAACACTAATTTCTTCTCTATCATTGAAACAACCTGAGCTATAGGGTTTAGGATGATTAGAAGTAGGTAGTTGTAACTCTTTCACCAAATAATCACTAACTATGTTTTTACAACTCTTCTCATCTATAATCACACTACTAGGCTTCCCATTCGCATACATCCTAGTGTGAAACAAATTCTCCCTTTGAACATCCCCTGTCACATAGGAACTCAAAGTTCTCCTATCAACCAAACTAATACACATGGTGCCAAGTTGTTTAAGTATTTGTTGTAACAAGGCAGCTGTATTTGCTTCTTGGTTTTGATCTCCTTGTTGGCCCTCCATGGTACCTACACAAAGAGCAAAGATTAGTAGTAAAAATTCCCCACAAGTGTGTGTGTGTTTATACCTTTGATTGTGCTCTCGTGTTTGCACTCAAATCCTATGGATTGGCGATCCACTACTCTCTTGATGATCTCACAAGATTATGTCTTTTACTAGCTTCAATAGGCCTAATAAGAGCAACTCTTAGAGACCCCTTTCTTCTCGTGACCTACTTGAGGAACAAACAATTAGTAGCAAAATTCTTTGTGAATCAAAGGAAAGTGATCAAAAACCAAAACCAAACCACTTATGCAGGCCTTGTATGTAGAATTCCTTCTCCAAACTTGCTGCACAAAAACTCAATTCAAGCACAATTCTAACAATCAAATCGATTAGTAAAAACCCTAGTACCACTTAATCCAATTTTGTACCACTTGTTTCCAATAGGGTTTGTAACCTTAAATTCTTCAAATTAAATCTCAATTCACAGCAAAAGCAACCCAAGAATCTCAATCACTAATGAATTAGAGTTAATTGCAACAATTCAATCAATTGCACAATGAAAACCCTAATTCCCAAAATTCCCAAACTAAAACCCTAATTAATGTCGAAAATCGATAACACCACAGATTTTTTTTGATTTTTTTCAATATTTTTCCCAGAAAGATAACACTAAAAGAAGTCTAAATCTCAAATTTCAAAACTTTCCGACTTCAAACGAATCCAAAACAAAAATCACAAGTTTCTGGTCGAAATTTTTATTTTTTTTATTTTTTTGATATTTTTCGATATAACTACTAGTTATAAGGGACTCAAATATGAAATTTTAAAGCAAATAGATGTAAGATGAATCGGCTATGAATTTTCAAAGTTGCTGAATTTTTGAATTTTCAAGGTAGGGTGGTGCGATGAGTGTATGGATGAAATTGATGGATCAAAACTTGATGAATGATGAATAGAAAGATAGATTTACCGATTGAAGATGATAAACCTATGCTCTGATACCAATTGATACGAATCTAGTTGCAATCGGTTCAAATCCACCTTTGAGACCCGCAAAAGATCAACTTGAATCACTAAACTTCTAGACTTGTATGTCGACAATCTTCACTAGATAAATCCTCCTTCGTTCGTTGGCCTTGGACCCTCAATTAGACCTGCAATTGAACACCTAATATCTTAAGATTCACAAACAATTAAGCAATCACAACCTAATTGTTTGCTAGGACTCTACAAGATTGAAGAACTCTAAGTTTGCTCAAACTAGAACAATGAAGCTAAGATAATCAATTTTGGAAATATAATCCTCAACTTTATTGATCAACTCAACTTGTGTTTACAAGAGGGGGATGGTCTCTTTATATAGTAGTAGGGGACGCATAACCATTCTCCTAAAGCTAAAAGGAAAACCTTACATAAATAAGTAAGGATTGGGCTTAGTCAAACAAGGCCCAACCCAATGTCTTATAGACTAAATAAATAACTAATCTAAAATAAAATAAAGGCCCATGTAACCGAATTACACAATAATAAGCCCTAAGAATCATCGATGGAAATCATAGTGCACACCATGGAATCGCATGGAATATTCCTTGGTGTGTGGTTTTCAAATCGGCCCAATGGATTTTCAATGGCCTTCAATTCTTCAAGATGAGATCTTACAAAGCCCACTAAAGCATCCTTAAACCTTTTAGCCCGTGCCCTAGTCATTGGCCCAGATGGCATGGCTAAAGGATCATGTGGCTAGTTGTGCATGGGCAAGGCCGGGTCATGTGATGGTGATGGCCGGGCATGTGGCCGGTCAAGTGCTTGGCCATGTGCGATTGGACCATGGCTTGGCCGGTTATCTGTGATCTCCTCTCCTCCTTGCTCCTCCAAGCTTCCTTTCAAACCGAGATCAACCATGACAGCTTCCAAAGACTCCGATACAACTCCATGTAAATCCGAAGCATGATCTCCTTTGGCTCCATTGTACTCTTCTAAGCCATGATAAGCCCTAGGCGCATCACAATAGATCTTTAACGATGAGACCTTCATTGAGAGTATTGAGAATTTGGTCTTGAATTTTGTCAAGTCTCGAAAGGATCGAAAGTTTTAAAGCAGCACAATCTGGAGGTGGCATGGTAAAAACTTGAAGTGGCACGGGCGTGGCCGGTTCTGACTTGGTGAAAACTGGGGGTGTTGCGGCTTTGGGCGATGGTGGCTCGGCAATGGCTCAGTTGGAAGCAGACTTGGCTGGCTGTGGCTTGGGATGATGTGCGGATGGAACGGCAGTGGTCGGGCATGGTGCGGTAGGATGCGCGAACAAGGCTGGGCTTGGCCGGGCAGGAGGTTCGGGTGACGTGGCACTGGCTTGCGCTGTCCGGACATGCGGCACGGATGGCCGGGCTATAACCGGGCGTGATGGTTGGTGCGGCACGGGCCTAGCCCAGCTATGGCGGTCATCTTTGCTTGGTTAGCTCTATCATATTGGCCTTGAGTTGCTTCCTTCGGTGCATTGGTTTGCTTCCTCCTTTGCTCCTTTTTGAGTAATTTAGTATTTGGGATTAGAGGACTTAGTGTTTGAGCTAAAGTCTCTAATACCAAACATACTATCTCTGTTGAATTATCCAATGTTGGAGTAGAAGTAAGACTACCAACAACCTTTCGATCAAAGTGTCTTAATCCTTGATAGAAGTTTCGAACCAATCTTCCTGTGTCATAACCATGTTAATGATGATTAGCACATAGCTTCTTGAATCTTCTCCAGTATTGGGGAAAACTTTCTCCTTTGCGTTGATTAATACCTCCAACTCTTGCCCTATGTTGTAGAATTATATCTTGCTTCTTAGGTAAAAGTTGGATTGATTGATCAGTCTTCAAGGATGATTGAACTTCTTGATTGTGGTTGAATTCTAACTCCTTCTTGGCTTCTTCCTCTTGATCTTTCTTCTTTATAAGGGGTTCAATTGCTTTGAACAAAGCTTCCAATGCTTCATATGCGGCTTCAGGGGTTCTATCAAACAAGGGAATATTGTCGATGCTATCAACAAGAATCTAACCATCTACTCCTAATCCTTCATAGAAGTAGGTAATCAAAATTTGTTGTGATATGCCATGGTGAGGGCAATCAGCGCAGAGCATCTTGAATCTATCTCAGGCTTAGTAAAAACCTTCATCCTTTTGTTGTTGAAAAGCGGCAATCCTTTGTCTTCCTTTGGAAATCTGACCAGGCGATGTCGATTTGGGTTCAGCCATGTCTTCTAACGATGTTGAAGCAGCAGATCTAGGAGAACTAAGTTGAGAACTTGAATTAGATGACTCTTCTTCTTGTTGTCGGCTTTGTGTCTCCTTCCTCAATTGAAATAGTGTTCTTTCAGGCTCAGGATTGAATTCTAAACCTTCTGTATCACTACTTCTTGTCTTTGGCATGTAACTTCCTAAAAAAATTAAAAAACAAAACTAAAAAGAAAATTAGCAGTAACAGTTCTTAAACAAAAATTAAAAACGGAAAATAAATTTTTTTTTAGAGAAAAACGGAATTTTTTTTTTAAATCGCAAACCCTAATTTTTTTTTTAGAAAAACGCAATTATATATATTTTTTCTAGAAAAAACGGAAAAACAAAATTTCTAGAGTAGATTGATTCTTGGATCTATTCTTAATTCCCTTCCCTGGCAACGGTGCCAAAATTATGATCGTGTCGTCAATGACCATAAAATAATCCCCACAAAACCTAACTGAGTAGATAGGCCAAGTAGGGGTCGAATCCCACGGAGAAGGGTGAAGAACTTTGTTCCCAAAAACAAATCTTTTCCAAAAATTAGTTTTGAAACAGAAAACAGGGGATTTTAAGAAAGCAATTTAAACTTAAAACAAAGTAAAGTAAATTAAATCTAAATCTTTGGCAAATTAAGAAGAAAACAATAATTAAAAGGCATACTTCTTCTCCAATGGTATGAATCAATCAATTTAACTATGGATCCTTGATTTAAAAGATGAATTCAATACTTTGTCCTCTAAGATACTGGTCTGGGCGAACCTAACATGTATATTAGATAAAATGCCGACTAAGACTAAGTTATCTCTTTTATTCCTTCAGCAATCAATTACCGTTCTAGGGCTTAAAGACCACTTAAGAATAAAGCATTAAGAACAATTAATTTTTCGCACATGCATACAAAAGTAAAACCAAGCACCAAGCAATTTCTCGGTCAGTGGTAAGTTTGTCCCATTAGGCTGCGGCTAAGCATGCCTAATTTGTTACCAAACAGTCAAACTCAAGAACTAACCGTATTGTTTGACTTAACTATAGATCTATCAAACTATTTCATTAGCCGCGGCTCTAACTACGTAATTATAAAGATCATAAAATAAAACAGAGACTCACCTACTACCTATCAAGAACTAATATCAAATTATAAGCACAGAAATCTCACCATAATCAATTGATTGAATTCACCAAACGATAAGAAGTATTAAGAATTTAGCTACTTATGGATTTGGGAAAATCCATGAGAGACATAAGAAAACTTACAAGACTAGAAGGGATGGAATCCTCCTCCTTGAAACCCTAGGTATGCCGCACCTCTTTATGCAAAGAGAGGGTGTCGACACACCTAGCCTAAAACTAGAGAAAAACTAGAAAAATAGAAGAAAAGAAATTATGTGAAGGTATCTAAGAGTGTGTAATTTGTGTTACAGGAGGTGGCTATTTATAGTGGACTAATTAGACTCCTCATAGACTTAGGATAGGGTCTAGGACGGTTCTAGGTCTAACTTGGACTCCAAGTTGGATTAAAAGTCTTCCTAGAGTAGAATCCAAGTCAAATCAGGAATCCTGAAAATTCTGGATTTTCTGCAGAAACTTCGATGCAGAATTCGGACATGAATATGGCAGAACTGGGCTTTGAACTTCAAAGGAAAGAGCTAGATCTCGGAACTAGCTTTCCAACGGTTACTCACAGGCCTAAAACGGACATCTGAGCAGAAAGTTATGGTCTTTTTACCGGGATTGCGCTAAATCCTAGTCCAAAAAGGACTAGTTGCGGGAAATTACGGGATTTGGATATTTCCTTGGATATATGGGACACCAATTGGGATTTTAACTCCAATTGTGAACTTATATGGGCTGAGTATTATTCCATATAAAATATCCAAAAATCCTTAACTTCCGGGCTTCTTCTGGGCTTGGCTTCAATCCTTTGCAATTAAGCTCCAAATCTTCATTTCTTGCTTCTTGAATTAATTTTTCAATAGTTTTCAAATCTTCAAATTATCTTCAAGAAATCTTCAAACACGAATTTCGAATCTCCAAATCTTCACTCCAATTTGCTAAGTCCATAATTGAGTAAAAAGTCACCAAAATAGCTACAAAAAGAGTGAAAAACAACAAGTTTCCACTTTCTTGTCTTCAAGACCTAAAAACACAAATACTTATAAAATAGGGTAAAAATACACATAAAAATAGTAAAAAGCATGGAAAAATAGCCATAAAAATAGGGTTGTTTTTAGCTTGATCAATATAGAATCATTAAAAATCTATAATTAGAGGGATTAGAACTTTAGTAGTTTTGAATTATGTTGACTTTGTTGGTGTTAACCTCTTTAGGTTTTTTTTTTTTTCGTAACCTTGGAGTATTTAGGCTCATAAATTTGTATTCAAGAAGTAATGAGTTATTATGTACATTTATATTAAAAATATAAATTTAAAAAATTTAAGTATTTTTACAAAGTTTATAGCTAAAATACAAATAACCAAAAAAAATTACAAAAAGCATATATAATTTTTTGTTCTATTTTATATATATATATATATATTATTGTCATCATAAATCATTTGTATAATTTATGAATTTAAATATTGAAAGTTTCATAATGCTACCAATGTGCGTTGTGTTGTGGGATAACCTAACAGAGATAGAATGTAAAACAATTAAAAGTTTGAACAAAAAATTCTCAATATTTATTGTTGCTTTATCAAATGTCAAAGGAAAGATTATATATTTTTTATGTTATACTTCAAATTAATGTGATTTATTATATTTATTAATATATGATTTATGATTTATAAATTATTAACACACGTGCAGAGCACATGCTTTAACTAGTGTATATGTGTGTGTGTGTGTGTGTGTGTGTGTGTGTGTGTGTGTGTGTGTGTCTATATATATTTATTTATTTATTTATACACACACACTATACTTGTCCTAACTCCTAAGGAGAAAACGAGTAGATACTCCTCGAAGTTTGATCCAAGTTTTGGTGTGTGAACTGTGAGGTTTAAAATTGGCTTATTGCTCAAAAAGGCCCTTGAACTTATACAAAACGGTCAAATAAGTCTCTCAACTCTAATTGCAGCCAAGTAAGCCCATGAACTCTTTAAAAACGTCAAATAAGCTCTTTTCTGATGGCTAAATGTTGAAATAAGGACTAAACGTTTCAAGATTTTCTCAAATAATGATCAAAATATATAATTTCAACAAATTAGAATACATACTTAATATATGTTTTTTGACAAATTGGATATAATATATATACTATATATTATTTTTGTCCCCTATGGAAATTACTAACAAGCCCTTTCAACTTTTAACCTGGTGCCACCTTATCGCCCCATTTTGCTAATTTCTCACATCTAACATATTAATTTAAAGCCCCTCCTTAACCATCCATTATACTATATCTAATTAATAGCTAATTACTATCTAATTAATGGTTAATTAATAATAATGAACAAATTCAATATGATTAAAAGGGAATAATGGCTAATTAATACCTAATTATTCCCCTTCATCCTCATTTATCTCAATACACAAGAAGATTAGAAAAAAAAATTATTAAAAGGGAATTATGTTTCTCAATATTCAAGCCTACTGATGACATTAGCCTACATACCTATTATTCCCTTTCATCCTCATTTTTTTTATTAGACAAGAAGATTATAAAAAAGATGATTAAAAGGAAAAATGATACAATCGTTTTTCCTACTCAACTTTCATTCATTTTAAGTGTTCAATGATATTTTATTTTAAGTAAATAATTAACAATCATTCCATTACATATACAATTTGATAAGAACCATCATTCTTATCTTTGGACTTTTATATAACCATCATATAGAAAAGACCAACAAAACCATATTTGATTCAAGGATTGAATGATATTTTATTTTAAGTAAATAATTAATAATCATTCCATTACATATACAATTTGATGGCTAAAGCTATTCAAATTTATAATTAAACTATCAAAGACTTAAAATCCAAGCGCTCATTGGATACTCAGAGTCGTAAAAATCATTAAAGATAGTTGTAGCATACCATACCATATTTGATAAGAACCATCATTCTTATCATTGGACTTTTATACAACCATCATTCTAATTGTTTTACTGATTTCCAAATGCCAAAAGAGCAAGAGCTAAAAACAGGACATGATTGTCGAATGAAGTAAGACTAGATAAGAAAGAAACTATATTTATGTATTAAATATAGAAAAGACCTTTCACCAAAAGAATATATAGAAAAAACCAACAAATCCATATTTGATTCAAGGATGAATTGAACGGAGAGACAAAAAAATAAATAAAATAAAATAAAAAGACGTCCGACGCGCCAGCGCGGGCTACCCATCTCGTATAAGTTAATACTCCCTCTGTTCCTTTTTAATTGTCCCTTTCCCTTGTCCTTTTTAATTGTCCATCATATTTCTTTTCCAGAAATACCCTTCTTGAAACATGGATTTAATTTAAACTTCAAACATGCATTTAATTAGAGAGAAACAATGACTTGAGGGCATTATAGGAAGATTAAGTGAAATTGTAATAGAATTTAGGAAACTAACTGAAATTAGATACTTTTCTTAAAGAAATAAATCGGTTAAAAGGGACAATTAAAAAGGAACAGAGGGAGTACTAGTGTGTGAGATATATATAAACTAAAAAACGCACGATAATTTTATATCATATTACGTTTAATGAATTTATTTTGATTAATAGGGTTTGATTTTTAATTAACACGATAATATCATTTTTTATCAAATTTGGCGTGTAAGCATGAGAATTTTATATCATATTACATTTAATGAATTTAATGTGTTTTAATTTGTTGAAATTGTGTATTTTGAATTTAATCGTGTTTTAATGGATTTAATGTGTTTTAATGTGTTTAATGAATTGTGTTTTATAGATTTCACAAGGGGTCAAGTGGTTGACACATACCATATTCCTTAATTAATTTTATATTTAATCCTCTATATAATCCACTAAACTCCACTGACAGTGTATTATATAATTTTTCATAATTTAAAATCATTCAGCCGTATTGAAATTCATTTCTTTGTTAGAGAGTCGGGGCAAGCTGAGTTATCTCAAATAGTTTAAAATCGTCCACGTATATATATGGATAATATAAATTATAAGAACTTGGAAGAGTGCAGAATTATTGCAGCAGATTTGAAAGATGAAGGTCAAAAAAGCATTTTTCCAAAATCAAAATAGGATGGAATTAGGACTCTGAAAACAAAGAGTCAGTGTTAGCGTCTATTACTCATTTAGAAATATTCAACACTGCACATACATATACATGATGATAAGAAAAATTGCCATTGCCATTTTTCTAAGTAATTTATTGGAGAAGAGCAATCCAAATTAACCGTTTGTATCTTAAAAATACAAGTGGCTGCGTCTTGTTGAATAGAAATGACTTGGTAATAAGCCAAATCCGATTATACATATACTGATATATATACATAAATAATATTTGATGTCATTAATTGTGACAAATGTATTATGATAGCTATAAGGGAAGAAGAATAAGAAGAAAATTCATTTATATTCCTATTCCGACTAGTCTTTTCAAGTGTGTGTATCGTTGGATGAAGTTTGACTTTGAGAAGTACAAAATTCATCATCCAAATTCGATGCCGGTTAGACTCAATTAACATTATATTCCACATCAGCCTACTTGTGGAAGTTTACTACCAATGCCGGATGGTAAAGGGTGCCTAGGTAGAGGCCTTTGACCCCTTCAAAATTTTAATAGTTCGATTTCATTTTTTTTCTACGTAAAAATCGGATTATATATATATATATATATATATATATAAGTATATATTTATATTATTTTTTTCCATCATATATTTATGTTCTTAGAAAATCAAATTAGGTCTCTAACATATAATGTATAAAACATTTACTAATTTATCCAACAAAAAAAACCATCTACTAATTGTTTCCAAAAAAACCCTACTAATTGTGATACAAGTTTTAGTCTAACATTTTATAGATTTTGCGTAATAAATTTGAAGTTAGGTACTTAATGTGGTGAAATATTAGATGCTGAAATTGAACCATCGTACAAAACGGGAAAAACAAATGGCGGTATAGTTTTAGTTGGCCACTTGGCCTGATCTGTTAAGCTATTAAAGTTTATTTATAAGTTTTGAAACTGATTTGTACCTAATTAAGAACTCAACATTTTTTTAATAAATACAAGTTAATGTTATTCGAGATAACAAAGTTCTCTCAATAATAATCTATTCAATTCACGTGACTTGAATTCGAGACAATATGGATTAGTTATAAAGAGGAACAAGTGTAGAACTAGTTGAAGAAGCCAATTGCTCGTTCAACATTTATATTTCATTAGTCTTTACTTTCACGGGCAAAGCACCTGATCCATCGTGTTTAAATTAAAATGAAAAATAAAATAATAATTTTTTTTGGTGAAAAAATAAAATAATAATTGATTTTATTTTTTTTTTTGAGAAAGAAAAACGAGTTTCATTCATTCACTTGGCAAGCATTACAATCACTATTAAGAGCAGCCATAGCCACAGGGGGAACTTCCTCCATCCAGTACATATCCTCTTGGAGGGAGGAACCGAGTTTAGCTAGGCAATTTGCTACAACATTGCCATCTCTCCTCACATGTAAAAAGACACAAGAATTGAAAAAAGAAGCACACAATTTCAGGTCTGCAATATAAGGAGCAACAGGAGATAGATCTAAAACAGAAGAATTTGCTTTGCGAATGATAGACATTGCATCACCCTCTAGAATAATATCTTTAAAGCCCATGTCTCTCGACCATTCCAATGCCTTGATGGCTGCCAAAGCTTCAGCAGCAAAACTATTGCTCACTGTCGACAAAGGGCCGGCCATTCCACCAAATACTTGGCCATGATGATCTCGGGCTACTGCCCCAACTCCACCCGATCGAGTTGAAGCCTGAAAGGCTCCATCGAAATTGACTTTAACAATACCATTCCTCGGAGCTTCCCAACAGATTTTAGCCATGGTATGGCATGGAGAATTCATCACCTGTTGACATCGTTGATATTCAAGTAGATATGATCGAACAAATTCTACAATGTCCTTAGGATCCCGCCGAGTTCCTTCATGCAATTCTAAATTCCTATCATTCCAGATTGTCCACACCGTAACAATAGATATGTCGCGCCAATCCAAATCTCCAAAGAATCGATCACCCAAGTCTCCCTCTTCCTCTTGGTCGCCATTGGCGTAGAGGCTTTTAACCATGCTCAAAACTGCCTCTGCAAACTCGCAATCCTGGACAGCATGTGGCACTGATTCAGTCTCTTTTTGACATCGAAAACAGATACTATCAACCTCCATTCCTCTAGCAGCCAAATTATCCACCACTGGAAGGATTTCATGAAAAAGCCGCCATCCAAATATTTTGACTTTGGGAGGCACATTCGTGGACCAAATATACCGCAAATCCTCCTTGTTAGCAGCCAACACCGCCTGATCATGATCACCCACCTCATCTTGTAAGTTACATAACAACTTATAACCACTTCTGACTGTATAGAAGCCATTATTGCTACTGTGCCAAACCAAGCGATCTGCAATACCCGATCTTCCTAGTGCCGTATGCCCGATAGCAAAAGCATCTTCTTCAGAAAAAACATTGCTCAATCAAGGGAAAATTCCAGCCACCCGTATCATCATCTATAAGCTCCCGAACTAAGGTATTCTCAGCAATTCTTCCAAAGCCCGATTTTGGTATAAAGCCTGGGATATTAGGTACCCAAGGATCCTTCAGCACTCGAATTTCTGTACCTTTTCCTACCCTCCACCGTATACCTTGCTTCAGAAGATCCTGCGAACCCCATATGCTTCGCCAAGTAAACGATGGATTCCATCCCAAATTTGCTTCCAAAAAATTAGACCTAGGAAAGTATCTAGCTTTAAGAACTCTGTAGGCCAAACTTGAGTGATCCGTAAGTAGGCACCATCCCTGCTTACCCAGCAAAGCCAAATTAAATTTCTTCATGTCTCTGAACCCCATACCACCAAAATCCTTACTATGACATAACCTATCCCAACTCATCCAGTATATAGGTCTCTTATCCCCCCCTTGTTTCCACCAAAACCGAGCTAGCATGCCATTAATTTCCTTGCAAAGCGTTTTAGGCAAAGCAAAAACATTCATAGTATAAGTAGGGATTGCTTGAAGGACACTTTTAATCATCACTTCTCTGTCTCCTTGGGATAGCATACGAACATTCCAGTTTTGCAACTTCTTCCAAATTTTATCTTTCAACTCACCAAAGGCTTGTCTTCTATTTCTCCCAACCATCGCTGGCAGCCCCAAATACCTCTCAATATAGTCCTACTCTTTAACACCAAAAAAATTGATCAATTCGGTTCTCCTTGCAGCGTCAACATTACTACCAAAGATAATTGCCGACTTGTCAAAATTGATCCTTTGGCCTGAGCATTCCTCATATCTCTGTAATAAATCCTTCACCCTTTTACTATCCACCATATTGGCTTTGCTAAACAAAAGACTATCGTCAGCAAAAAATAGGTGGTTTACTCGCGGCCCATTCCGACTTGCAGCAACACCTTGCAATAGTTTCTGACTCTGACTATCCGACAACAAAGCAGAAAGAGCCTCAGTGTAGAAAAGAAAAAGATAGGGAGACAAAGGATCACCTTGTCGCAGCCCACGACGAGGGACAAAACGATCGGTAATCTCACCATTAAAAATGACCGAAAAAAAAATTGAACGAACACACGACATGATCAAATCAACCCATCTAGCAGCAAATCCCATCCGCCTCATAACTGCTTCCAAAAAATCCCACTCAACCCGATCATATGCTTTACTCATGTCCAGTTTGAGTGAAAAAGAGCCTTGCTTGCCATGTTGGTTATGTCGGATTGTATGTAACAACTCAAATGCCACCAAAATGTTATCAGTGATGAGTCTGCCTGGCACAAAAGCACTTTGATTTTCGCTGATGAAATTTGGAAGATGCACTTTTAACCTGTTCACCAGAACTTTTGAAATAATTTTGTAAATCACATTACAAAAGCTAATCGGTCTGAATTGAGTCATATTTTTTGGATCCTTAAACTTTTGGGATTATAGCAATATGAGTATGATTAATCTCATGCAAAGAAAAAACACTATGAAAGAAACCCAAACAAAAATCAACAACATTTCTACCTAACAAAGACCAGTGTTTCTGAAAGAAAAAAGCAGACATACCATCAGGACCTGGTGCCTTAGTAGGGTGCATTTGTTTGATGGCTATGTGAATCACCTCGGCCGTAACATCTGAAAGAAAGAAATTATTCATCTCTGTGGTAACACGAGGTTGGATTTTCTCAAGGACATCTTCAAAGTGCTTGGGTTCAGATGAAGTAAAGAGTTCCTTGAAGTAAGAAGTAACAATCTGTTGGATTTCATCCGGGTCTGTTATCCATCTCCCATCACCATCCTCTAATCCAGTAATCCTATTTCGTTTTCTCCGCTTATCTGCCTGAGCATGGAAATACTTGGTATTTCGATCTCCCTCCCTAAGCCAATTAACTCGAGACCTCTGCATCCAATGAGATTCCTCTTCCTCCAACAAGTTATTTAACTCCAACCGTACCTGTTTCCTCTCATCTACATCGCCATTCACATCTCTTAATAAACTTTGAGCCTTTTCTCTAGTTCCGCAATCTTATCACGCAGATGGCGGCCTTTCCTGGCAAAACTCCTCCGCAAAATCTCTCTGACTTGCTCTAACCGATCCGGTAGTGATTCCCCCACACAATTAGTCCATGATTCATTCAAACATGCATTAAATTGGTCCTCCAGACACCACGCCACCTCAAAATATTTCCTCCTAGGCCGACCCCTCCTCCTCTTGTTGTCCAAAACATTCTTATTAGTATTCAACAAAATAGGATCATGATCGGACACACTAGAGAATAAGTGGGCAAGATGAGCATGTGGGAAACTTTCACTCCAAATTTCCGTTGCAACACATCTGTCTAAACGCTCCGAAATATCTCGCCTCCTCCAAGTAAAAGGAACACCCGAATAACCAATATCACGAAGATTACATTTCATCCAAGGCTAACCGAAAGTCAATCAATTTGAGTAGGCAGGCCTCATCCGTCCACCGCTCTTCTCCCATCCCCACAATAAATTCATTAAAATCACCAATATAAGTCCAAGATTGAACCTGGTGAGATGCCAACTGCCTCAGTAAATTCCAAAAATGTGCACGTTATGCTGTATCCGGCTCACCGTAAACTCCAGTTAATCTCCATTTCGGCTTTCCATTCCTTTCATCAACAACCATATCGATATGATTTTTTGAAAAACTAGAGAGTTCCAAATCAATATTATCATTCCAAAACATAGCAAGCCCTCCACTTCTCCCTTCTGACGAAACACCGACACAAAACTGAAAACCACACCTACTCCGAATACTATCTAACTTCCTACAATGCAACTTAGTTTCCGCTATGAAAATAACATCAGGAGCTTCTTTCCAAATGAGCTCTTTCAGAGCTCGAACTGTCCATGGGTTCCCAAGCCCACGGCAGTTCCAAGAGAGGCAAATCATGGTTTTTGGTGGGGCTGTCTCCCAGCCTCCGCCATTAAATCATCATAAGCAAGTGATGTATTAACCCTCTTGGATTTCTTTTCCTCAACCTCCATGGAAGCATCCTTCACTCCCTCCATATCATCCTGATTAATCCGTTTTCCCAAGGATACCACCTTGCAAACTGTAGTTTCAGCTTTTTTACCAAGTCTCTTCGGCGCAATTTTCTTTCTCCTTGAAACCGAAATTTTTGATGCCTACGATGCCTCCCCTTCTGAATCTAAAGCTTTAGCCCGAAAACAAAATCCCCCTTCACTTAGAGCAGTACGGCCCAAATCCCCACTTTCCTTATTTTGATCATTAGGTACAGTAACTAAATTTTGCAAGGCCACCATCTCTTGAGCATGCTTTTGGGTCAGCCCAACAGAATTTCTTTGGCCCAAAAATTGACTCCCGCTAACCAGAATATCCGAATATTCTCCACCTATACCTCCCAAATTTTTTGCAACCCCCTCTTTCGGCAACTTCTCCTTATTACCATAAATTGCTCACTTAAAACGTGCTCTTTCCCGATCCAAAATTCCCGCTAGGTTATCTCCCACCTTTTCCGCCAAAAATGCCATGATTTTGCCCTGTGATCCCGGAGTTAACGATCTTTCCCCGATTCCTCTCTCCACCGCCTCCACCGGAAGCCTCTAATCAGTGCCTCTCTCCGTCCTATCCCAATGAACAAGGCACGGGAAACACTTTGTTTTACGCCATTAACATTGTTTCTCCTCCCAACAGAACTTATTTTCTCCTCCAATTTCCTATAAGCTTCACTCCCTATAGGCTCCTTCTTCCTCTTTAAGGGGGAGGCACAAAGCCAAGGGCCATAGGGAAAATCGCCACTCTCTATAATGGCTGGTGCTTTCTCATCCTCACAGTCCAAATCACCATGTCCAAAGAGGCCACACACTCTACAAAAAGAAGGGGGTCTTTCATAACTGAGCCGCCCTTTAACTATCCCATCTCCGCTCCTGATAGGTACCGTTCGTCAGAGAGGCTTCAACACATTCATAGCCACTCGTACACGCAAAAAAGTAGCCCATCCTCCAACATCTAACGTCTCATCAATGGTAACAAGATCCCCAATCCTTCCTCCGATCGTCTTTGCCCAGGCAATGGACCGCATGCCCACCGGCAAGTCGTAGATCCGTACCCAAAATAACCCCTTTGAAAAAAGGTATTGTTCCGACAGCAGCTTACCATCGTAATCGGCAAACATCAATAAGCATCCATCAAAAGACCACGGGCTACCGTCAAATCACTCTGTCCCGATCAATCTCAGCAGCAAACTTAAAAAGAAATAAATTATCTTCAAGAGCAAAAATGTTCACCCCTTTTACCAATCTCCAAATGTTCTTCATGGTGTTCATCAATGCCTGTTTGTTAAAAGGTTTATTGGTTAACAGTTTTCCAACCAGCCAAGGCTTCTTATCACCGTCCTCCTCAACGATCGGACCATTCTCAATTACATCCTCTTCATCATCCTCTGACAACCTAAGACTACTCCACTGTCCAACCAACTCATCCCCCATATCCTAGATCCGAAACTCAATCCAACAGACTTGCTCTACTCGTAGGAACTAAGCAAAAACTCAATACTGAACCAAGCACTCAAAGACTGAACTCAGAAAAACTCAAACTCGACACAGGACTCAAAACTCCTCCTTCAGAGAACTTCCGAAAGGAGTAAATCCTAAATAACAATTGAAATTAATTATAAGAAGAACTGTCAAAACCTGATCCAACACGATAACCCGCCTAATCCAACCCAACTCAACCCGATTTGATCAGAGAAAGTATACGACCCGAACCTGTCCTATCTAGACCTAACAAACACGTAACCCAAATGACCCAAGAAATTAACCCGGATGACCCAAAAATATTATAAACTAAAATTATGTTTTATTCAATAAAATTCATATTGTTATAACCATTATAAATTACTCCCTCTGTCCCTAATTATAAGTCTCTTTTTAGTCAACCAACATCAAATTTTGACCAATGATTTATAAAAAATTATATAAAATTTAATTTTAAAAAAATATGTGTTCAAAAGTTTGTAATTCAAAGTTTATAGTTGTTAATTTTAAAAATTATATTAATTTATATATTTTTTATAAACAATGGTCAAATTTTAGTTTGGTTGACCAAAAAGGAACTTATAATTAGGGACAGAGGGAGTATCATTTATGGAATAAAATTTATATTATTGTTATAATTTTAACTATTATGATTAAATTTGCTAAACTTTTTTTGGCAGAAATTAAATTTGCTAAACTTAATTATATGAACAATTATTATATAAATAAATACTAAATCAGTTATATGAATAATTTATGGTAAATTTATAATTAGTAATTTGTTTTTTACATAATGAATAAATAATATAATAATTAATTAGTAATTTCTTGAAAATTTTTCTATTATGAAATAATATAAATTTAGATATTCTACAACCAATATTTATTTGGACACACGCCCCACTTCATAGTTAATTACTTAATTATGTATTTAATATTTAAAATTAATATATGAAGGGACATATGTCAACTCTTTAACCTCATATATGCAGTTTACTAAACTTCACCGATAGTGGATTTTAAAATAAATCGAACAATAAAGATATTAAATAAATTTAAGAATTAAACATTAAAAAATTCAAGACTGGCCCAGTTGATTCGAATCCTAGACCCGAAAACCAAACCCGAATGACCTAGAACCTGAGTAACTTGAGGCCAAAACTCGAACCCACATGACCGTAGACCCAACAGACCCGAGACCTGAATGACCAGAACCCAGATTAGTCGAAACCCGAATGACCCAAGAAAATTACCTGGATCATTTGACATGGACCCAGATGACCCGAAACCCGTCCTAACCTGCCCGATTGACTCCTCTAACTCTTTTTTTTTTTGCTTCAACTCCTCTAACTTTATAAGTCAACGAAAATAATTGTATGTTACTCTTCTTTTTTTTATTTTTAAAAGCTTTAAATTCTTTTTATACATTCCAATATATTAAACTATCAATACACACTCCAAAAATAGAAAAAGGTCAATCACAATAATTAAATTTTAAATAAATTTTTAAGTTAATTAGTTTTAAATAATGATGAATAATTAATGAATACTTAATGATTAGACAACTTATTTTAACTTTTAAACTTGATAATAATATTTTTATTAGTTTATATTATAATTGAAATGGGTCCAGACCTACCAAAAAGTCTCCAATTTTTTAGAATTAAAATGGTAAAAATAAAATATTTGTAAAAAAATGAATTTAATCAAATAAAAATAGAGTTTTTAGTAGAATAACTGTGAAAGTTTATTTATAAAAAAATTGTAAAATTTAAACAATATCATTTAAGAAATATATTTTAAAAATTCTAATATATCTAAGTTTTTAATTAAATTAGCAAAATGATAAAAATAAAATAGGTATAAGGATATTAGATTTAAGTAAATAAAAAATAGAATTTGTAGTTGAGTAAAACTATAAAAGTATCTTTAAATAATTCTAATATGTATAAGTTTTTTAATTAAAATAGTGCAATGGTAAAAATTAAATAGTTATAAGGATATTAGATTTAATTGAATAAAAATAGAGTTTTTAGTTTAGTAAAACTATAAAAGTTTAAACAATGACATTTAAGAAATATATTAAAAAAAAGAGTATAATGGAGAATTCAAAAGTTTTACAAAAGGTCGTACTTAGTTTTTGATACAGTATAAATATAGATTATATGGTTGATGATATATATACACTCATTTCTTGTATATTTCTCATATCCACTTGTTTCACTATTCATTTGCATGAAAATATTAATTTTAATTATTTGTGAGATAAGTCTGTGTGACAGGTATATATACGTGGAGGCGCAAAAAATCATTTCTTTTAATTATTTTTAAACAAAATTTATACTAATCTATACTATATATAAAAGTACGAGTTATGAGAAACTTTTGAATCGACTATTATACCCTTATTTTTATAATTGAATCGACCATTATACCCTTATTATTCAAACATATTTCTTAAATGCCATTACTTAATTATTATAGTTTTATTCTACTAAAAACTCTATTTTTCTTCAATTAAATCTAATATCTTTATAATTGTTTTACTTTTTTTACTATTTTTGTTTTCAAAATATACAGTTTTATTCTACTAAAAACACTATTTTCATTTAAATAAATTCAATATTTTATTATCTCAAAAAATTCAATATTTTATAATTATTTTATTTTACCATTCTAATTTAAAAAGTTATTATGATTGACATCTTACTATTTGATAGTTTATAAATGTATTATGATTAAAATTTATTATTTCCCTAATGTGTAATTATTTTATTTGACTTATAATTGATTTTTTGCTTGATATATTGTTTGCTGTATAATTAAAAAAAAAATCTCACATTCTTATAACTATATCATTTTTACCATTTTACTATTTTAAGTAAAAAAACTTAGATGTATTAGAAAATTTTAAATATACTTTTATAGTTTTACTCAACTAAAAACTCTATTTTTATTTTTCTGTAAAAAAACTCTATTTTCATTTAATTAAATCTAATATCCTTATAACTATTTTGTTGTTATCATTTTACTATTTTAATTAAAAAACTTAGACATATTAGAATTTTTAAAATATATTCTTTTACAATTTTTTTAGAAATAAACTTTTACAATTATTCTACTAAAAACACTATTTTTATTCGATTAAATTGAATATTTTTAATAAATATTTTATTTTTACCATTTTACTTTTAAAATATTGGAGATTTTTTTGGTAGTTATGGATCCATTTCAATTATAATATGAGCTGATAAAAGTATTATTATCAAGTTTAAAAGTTAAAATAAATTGGCTAATCATTAACTATTCAAATTTTTTTAACAAATTAAGTTAAAAATTTATTTAAAATCTAATTATTGTGATTCACTTTGTTTTTCTATTTTTGTAGCGTGTATTGGTAGGTTAAATATGGTTCTAAGTCAAATGAATCAGGTAATTTTCTCGAGTCATTCGGGTTTTGGTTCATCTAGGTTCAGGTCTACTAGGTCTAATTGGGTTAGGCGGATTCGAGTTTTGACCTCGGGTCAATTAGGTTCCGGATCATCCGGGTTTTGGATTTTTTCAGGTTTAGATTCAGCTCAAATTTGGTCAGCGTTAAATTTTTTTTTCACCAAAAATGCATAATTTTTTAATGTTTAATTCTTAACTTTATTTAATATATTTATTATTCGATTTTATCAAACTGCATATACAGTTTGTCGTGTCTGAATAAGTTGAGTCTGGGTCGTTTACTTTTTTTTATCAACATCGGATTATGTCGGATTGGACGAGTTATCGGGTTCGACTTAGATTTGACAGCTCTAAATATATAATTAATTTCAATCATTATTTTAATTTTCATTTAATTTAAATACAAGTATCACGTGCAACGCACGTGGAAGTAAATACTAGTAGTTATAAAATTGTTAGAGACAGGATTTTTTTTTTTTTGATCAAGTTAGAGACAGGTTTGATCCATCGTCTTTAAATACACACATGTTGAGATTGCATATATAATTGAAATTGAAAAGTCAATCATAAAGTACATAAACGAAATACACCCATCATTATTATAAACAAATTATATTAAGGGAAATAATCATCAAAGGAAGAAGATTATAGAAAAGAATACACATATCCAGAAGAAATTTATACTTATACTATCCTCGACCAAAGAAGAATAAAATCGTTTTCAGATATAGTATATTTCTATGAACATATATATAGTAGTAGTAAAGATTAAGTCCCTGTCAATTTGTTATTTTTCCTTCACCCATGTCTTCACTCAAAGACATAATGAAGAAAAATAAAAGCCACATTTTAGTAATCTGTAGAGGTAAGGCAACGGTATTTAGCAGGCAAGAATCTTCTTGATGGACTTTATGGCTGGCGCCACCAAACCATCTATGATTCATACTATTTTGATAATTCTACTAAAACTATAAAAAAACCAATGAGATTGACCGCATTTTGGTGATTAGACCGTAATGTTACAATAACGACAAATTTAAGTTCCAACTTCCAAGTCCAAATTCAATTAGTACTTCTCCAATTACTTCACTTCCTCGTCGATAAGTTGTTGCTACTAATTAATACCTCATTCTTAAAGAGTTTACGGCAGACAAATGACTTTATAAGTAGGTTGTCCCGAAGAAACTATTTTCCTCTTTTTAAATTAAACTAATGTTAATTTTACTATTTTAGTATATATATATATATATATATATATATTCGAAGTTTAAGTAGTTCATTTTTTTTTTTTTTCTGCATAAAGTTTAAGTGGTTCAACACTTAAATTTCTTAAGTATGATTTGAAAATGAAGCATTGTCCTTGTAAAATAATGTCTAAAAGCTATTTTTTCCCCTAATAGGAGAGTGAATTAAAGACATCAATTAATGTAGAGTGTAAACCCATTAATATATAGTGTTAATGTTAGAAAATAAACCATATTATTATATTAAGGAATTCCTTTCTGTTTTCTATATAAGAGGATATTCGCAATCACAAGATTACTTGGATTTAGTTGATACTCAAACAAAGAACTACAACCCCATTTGAATTTGTTTCTTTTGTTTCCATTATCGAATGGAACTCCTATTGCCGCCAAGCCCTGCAAACTCAACCCCTCTAACAACATTAGGCTTCTTGGAGAGAGCTGCCACTGCCTATGGCGACTCTCCTTCTGTTGTTTACAACAACGTTTCCTACACTTGGTCCCAAACTCACCGCCGATGTCTCCAAATGGCTTCGTCGTTGAATTCCCTCGGAATCCAACGAGGCCAAGTCGTTTCCGTCGTTGCTCCTAATCTCCCTTCCATGTATGAACTCCAGTTCGCCGTTCCCATGTCGGGGGCTGTCTTAAACAACATCAACACTCGCCTTGACGCCAAAACTCTGTCGATTCTCTTACGACATAGCGAGTCAAGGCTTGTTTTCGTTGACCACCAATCCAGCTCTCTTGTTCTCGAGGCCATCTCGCATTTCCCGAGGAATACTAAAGTCCCAATTCTTGTTCTCATCGACGACGACGACAGCAGCAGGAACCCATCCACGAGCTTCGAGTTTCTTGATCATTACGAAGGGATTTTGGAAGATGGAGATCCCACGTTTAAGTGGGTGAGGCCAAAGAGTGAATTGGACCCCATGGTGTTGAATTACACTTCCGGCACAACTTCCAATCCCAAAGGTGTGGTTATAAGCCACAGGGGAGCTTTTATAGCCACAATTAACACTTTGATCGATTGGCCCATTAATAATCAGCCTGTTTATTTATGGACTTTGCCAATGTTCCATGCCAATGGTTGGGGTCTGCCGTGGGGCATGGCGGCCGTCGGCGGCACCAATATTTGCCTCCGCAAGATCGACGCTTCCCATATCTACCGTTTGATTAGACAACACGGCGTTACCCACATGTGCGGTGCACCCATTGTGCTCAACATGCTTTCCAATTCAGCCCAACTCGAGCCCTTGGACCACCCTGTTCAAATCCTGACTGCCGGTGCACCGCCGCCGGCGCCCGTTCTAGCCCGGACCGAGGCGATGGGTTTTGTCGTCAGCCATGGTTATGGGTTGACGGAAACGGGAGGAATCGTCGTGTCATGTGCTTGGAAAAAGAAATGGAATGAGTTACCGTTAGTAGAGAGAGCCAGGCTGAAGTCAAGGCAAGGGGTTCGGTCTGTAGCTTTCACGGAAGCCGACGTTGTGGACGCCGAGACAGGCGAAAGCGTCAAACGCGATGGGCAAACGCTCGGCGAGGTTGTTTTACGAGGTGGGTGTGTCATGTCGGGGTACCTCAAAGACCCAGAAGGAACATCTCGATCGTTGCGAGAAAATGGGTGGTTTTATACAGGGGACGTTGGGGTAATGCACCCAGACGGTTATTTGGAAATCAAGGACCGTTCCAAGGATGTAATTATTAGCGGCGGTGAAAATATAAGCACTCCTGAAGTTGAGTCCGTCTTGTACTCGCATCCGGCGGTTAACGAGGCGGCGGTGGTGGCGAAGCCCGATGAGTTTTGGGGGGAGACGCCGTGTGCGTTCGTGAGTTTGAAGAAGATCAATGGATTGAATGGGAAACCGAGTGAGAAGGAGATTATAGACTACTGTAGGGATAGGTTGCCGCATTATATGGTGCCAAAGACGGTAGTGTTTGAGGAAGAGCTTCCCAAGACTTCCACTGGGAAAGTGCAGAAGTATCTACTAAGGGAATTTGCAAAGGCTCTGAGTCGAGTCAGTTGACTTGACTCGGTGTGGCACTTGGGTAATTTTTCTCTCTTCTTTGGGGGTTAGCACTTAAGTTTTAGTGCGGTCTTTCTAAAATTTAAAAGGATTATAATTAGTCCTAATATAATATAATACTAGATTCATGGCACTAAAAATAGAAATAAAAAGTTAGTTTATAGTAATTTTCTTTTTTCATATTTAAATTGGTAGTTTTTTTAAATGATATAAATAAAAATTAATTATTATATATATATCCTTGGTAGTTTATTTTCAAATAAAAACTGAGTTTGTATCCGAGTCAATTCGTGACACAAATTCAGGACTTCACATTATAATTAGTATAGATTATTATAATAATATAGTAATAATTATTATAACATCTAACAAAAGCAAAATTTGTATATAGGGATTTTGTTGTCAACTTTTCTTGAATAATAAGTATCAGTTTTTTTTTTTTTTTTTGAGAACTACCAGCCCTCGAACCCTTGACTTTCAGGTTGAAATGTTAGCATTTAACCATTCGAAACAAGAGGAGGACCGGTGAATACTCCAAGTATCAGTTTGGTTAATGTAATGTACTCTTTATTAGCGTGTGTTTGGGTTAGAACGATTGAATAATAATATTTGTGTATGAAAGTATTGTTATAAGTTGTAACATATAGTACTTCAAAGTTCAAACATCAAATTTATGGAAAACAATATCCTATTTGACTTTCTTTCCCCAAACAAACACTGATCATTTTTTATTTTATTAAAAGTCACGGGCTTATAATTGAATGGGAGAATTATCGTTAGATATAATGGTAAGTTAAAATTACCCCAAAAGTATAATGAATAATCATTTGTCTAGGTTTAGTGTAAGACTAAACAAATTTCCCTATAGGTGTAATGAGTTATATATGTTTTATTTAATTTACTTTTTTTTAATTTAAGAAAAACTAAGGAAAATCGATAATTTTATTTTTAACGAAAAAAAAAAAAGAAAGAAAGAAATCCCATCATCTTCGTTCCCATATTCTTACCAATGCCAATCCGATTTCCAATAACCCCTCAATTGATAAGAGTTACCAAATATGGGTTATTAACTTGATTTTTTTTGACAAGGAGGTTTATTAACTTGATTAAAGATGAAAATTGCCCATTTGTTCAAATTTCAAGAAATCAAAAGCAATTAAAACTTCAGGTGTGGTTGAAGAATAACAGTCAAACAAATTGATATGAATCTAGTTGCTTTAGGTTCAAATCCACCTTTGAGACCCGCCAAAAATCAACTTGAAATCACCAAACTTCTAGACTTGTAGGAATCGATATCCCAAAGATCTCCTCTTCGTTCGTCGGCCTTAGAACTCCAACTAGACCTGCAATTGAACTCCTAAGATCACAAGATTCACAAACAATTAAGCAATCACAACCTAATTGTTTGCTAGGACTCTACAAGATTGAAAACCCCCAAAGTATGCTTAAACTAGAACAAAGAAGCTAAGATAATCAATTGGGTGAATAAACCTCAACTTTATTAATTAACTTAACTTGTGTTTAAAAGAGATATTGTTCCCCTTATATAGGCATAGGGAGAACGAAATTGACCTAATCGTAAAAGGATTTGGGCAGTTTAAACATAAAGGAAAGAACAAGGAAAAAGCCTAATCCTTGTCCAACTAGGAAAAGTAAATAACATAACATAATTAAGCAAGGATTGGACTTAGTCAAACAAGGCCCAATCCAATGTCATCTAAACATAATAATAAGCTAATCTAAGATAGAATTAAGCCCAAACAAAGAAAACTAATGCTAATGGGCTCATGCAATGATGTCAATCCGGCCATTTAGAATCAATAGCAAGCAAAGTGATGAACTTGTATTTGATTGGTGTTTTCTTGCTCAAATCATCATCAAAGCTCTTCAATAGTCTTCATGTCATCAAGATGAGTTCGAACAAGGCCCATGAGTGCATCCTTGAATCTCTTAGCTCTTGCTCTTGTCATCGGACCTAATGGCATCTTCAATGGATCAAATGGCATCTTCAATGGATCAAATGGCATCTTCTTGGTGCTTGGAACATGTTCATCGATATCTCCATGATCTTCATGCATCTCCATGCTTCCTTGCAGCCCTTTCACATCCTTTCCATGCTCTCCTTTGTCATATTCAAGTCCATGATAAGTCTTTGGCGCATCATTTCCTCCATGATAAGCCTTGGGCACATCATTCCCTCCCCCTTGAAGAAGATTTGTCCTCAAATCTTGCTTATATCGCATGACATATGGAAAGCTCTCAATAAACTCATATCGCACACCATATGGATGGAGTTCAACATCTCTAATGGGTGGAAATCCACTAGGAATTTTCCCACAAAAGTAAGCTACAGGCTTCCCTCCTTGTATCAAAACAACTCCAATTCCTACAAAATCACTCAAAAAGGACACAATATTGCTTGGAAGTTCTCCAGCCAAGTTGTTAGTACTCACAAGTGTATTTCGAAACAAAAGTAAGATCAAAACAGAATTGTTATGCAAAGCACTCTTAATCTCACTCTTAGTAGCTAACATACACTCTTTAACAACTTTTCTAGAAGTCTCTTTCTTTACACCCAAAACAGTCCTATTTTCAATGCTATGATCAACCAAAATAGATTTGTTTTCATCACAATTAGCATCCAAAACAGATTTTGTTTCATCACAAACAACACTCGAAACAGATTTAGTGTCATCGTAAACAACATTCAAATTAGGTTTAGTATCATCGCAAACAACATCTAAAACACTCTTTGCAACTAGGGTTGTTTTATCATCAAAACAATCATCAATTTTAGGTTCAGATTTACTCTTTTCTTTAGCCCTAAATTCAGCATCCAATTTAGCAAAATCATCTCTCAATTTAATTTGATCTTTTAAAGCTTCTTGAAGTGATAAAGGAACTAAAGTAACAGGAATCTTACCACACTTAAAAGAGCACTTGTTTGTCTTACCATCATGTTTCACCTTGTTCTCATATTGCCAAGGCTTCCTAAGCAAAACATGGCAAGCTCGCATTGGTAGCACATCGCACAAAACATCCTCTTTGTACCTACCCAAAGAAAGAGAAACTGAAACTTGTTTGTTAACCCTAATCTCCTCTCTATTATTGAACCAACCTAAGGTATAGGGTTTAGGATGTTTAGAAGTAGGTAGTTGTAACTCTTTCACCAAATAATCACTAACTATGTTTGTACAACTCTCTCCATCTATAATCACACTACTTGGTTTACCATTCTCATAGCATCTAGTGTGAAACAATTTCTCCCTTTGAACATCCCCTTTCACATAAGCACTCAAAGTTCTCCTAGAAACCAAACTAAGTGAAGCTAACTCATCACCATCATCAATTGCAGCCTTATCATCGTCCCTTTCATCATCCCCATTCCCACTAGAACCTAAGCAAAAATCACCATTTTCTTCACTCAAAAGCTTAATGTGAGTCTTAGATGATGAACCTGTAGCAACCTTACTTTCGGTTTCGGGACATACAAACTCCTTTATCGCACTCTCCTTCTCCTTGAATGGCACCCTCTCACCTTCCTTGTAAGGAGTTTCCCATGAGCTACTAGATGATGTGTAACTCTTCTTTACTCGTTGAATTTTATCAATCATGGTATCCATTGTTTGATCAAATCTAGTAGAAAAATTGTCCATTCGTTGTACTAGATTTTGCAATAAGGTAGCCAAATTGGCTTGATCCTCTTGTTTATCTTCCATGGTACCTACACAAAAGAAAAATTAGTAGCAAAAAAATATCCTCACAAGTGTGTGTGTGTGTGTGTGTGTATACCTTGTTGTGCTCTCGTGTTTGCACTCAACCTATGGATTGGCGGTCCACTACTCTCTTAATAAAATCACAAGATTATGTCTTTTACTAGTTTCAATAGGCCTAATAAGAGCAACTTGATATAGTACTTTTATCTTCTCGTGACCTACTTGAGGAACAAACAATTAGTAGCAAAACTTTTGTGAATCAAAGGAAAGTGATCATAAACCAAACCAAACCAATTATGCAGCCTCTTTATGTCGATTTTCTTCTCCAAACTTGCTGCACAAAAACTCAATTAAACACAATTCAATCAATTAAATCAATTAGAAACCCTAGTACCACTTAATAGAGGTGGCAAACGGGCGGGTCAGGTTGGGTTCGAGCTCGGGCTCGGGTCATTTTCAGGTTCGGGCTTGAATCGGGTTCGGGTTGAATTTGGGTCAAGTTAATTCGGGTTCGGGTTGAATTTGGGTCAGGTTAATTCGGGTTCGGGTTCAGTCTGGGTTTTGGCCAGATCATTTACCCCTTGTTTCCAGATGAATAATGTCATTACCTTTTTCAAATTTTATGTGTAATTTATTAATTTACCTTTTAAACTTATTCATATGAAAAATTATACGGCATAAATGAAATTTTCATAAATTTTCGAATTCGGGTTTTTTCGAGTTTGAGCTTTTTTGGGTTCGGGTTTTTTCGGGTTTGAGCTTTTTCGGGTTCAGGTTTTTTCGGGTTCAGGTTCAGGCGGGTTCGGATAGTTTACTTTTTCTAGTCAATCAGGTTCGGGTTCGAGTTTTCGGGCGGGTTTTTTTCGGGTCGGGTTCACTTTGCCACCTCTACCACTTAGATCCAATTTTGTACCACTTGTCTCCAATAGGGTTTCAACCTTAAGTTCTTCAAATTAAATCTCAATTCACAGCAAAAGCAACCCAAATAATCTCAAACAAACAATCAATTAGGGTTAATTGCAACCAATTGAATCAATTGCACAAAACAAATCCCCAAATAACCTGAAAAATTTCAATAACGCCACAGATTTTTTTATTTTTTTTAAATATTTTCCCCATAAATGTCACACTAAAAGAAGTCTAAATCTCAAATTTCAAAGCTTTCCGAGTTCAAACGAATCCAGAACAAAATTCATAAGTTTCTGGTCGAAATTTTTTTTTTGATTTTTTTTAATATTTTTCGATATAACTACTAGTTATAAGGACTCCAAATCTGAAATTTCAAAGCAATCGGAGTTAAGATGAATCCACTATGATTTTTCAAAGTTTCTGATTTTTTGATTTTTCAAAGTTTCTGATTTTTTGATTTTTCAACTAGATGAATAAGATGGATGAAAAACTTGATGAATGATGAATAGAAGGATAGATTTACCAATTGAAAATGACAACCTATGTTCTGATTACCAATTGATACGAATCTAGTTGCTTTGGGTTCAAATCTACCTTTGAGACCCGCCAAAGATAAACTTGAAATCACCAAACTTCTAGACTTGTAGGAATCGATCAATCTATCCCAAAGTCTTCATTCGTAGATGAAATTAGAGATTTGGCTTTGCACATTCTCTAGCTAACATTGAGTTGGATAATCGTGTGGTGCAGGACTATTCCTCCCAGCGTTTGTAATCTCTGATTATTGATTAATGAAAGTGATTATTTGATAAAAAAAAATTTTTGGTTCTCCCCCTCTCATGTTTCCAAGTAAATTTAAAAATTATTAGTTTTTTTATAAAAAGGAAAATCAGTAAAATTAGTTTATTGTTAATTTTTTTACCCTTTTCTTCGGGGTGTTTATTGAGCGGTGGATTTATTTTGCCTCACTAGAAAATGATGCTAATATAGTATGATTTCTTTGTTTAGACCAAGAATAGGGTGTTGTTCTAATCGCTTGAATTACTAATTTGCTCCGGTTTTTCTATTTTATAATCAATTTAATTACGTTTAATTGCATTGTTCTTTGTAATTTTTTTATAAGTGGTACATTAACTTGATTTAATTTTATTAATTGATTTTTTTCTTTTTTTTTGGATAATTTTTTAATTGATTTTTTTTCATTGCATTGTTCTTTGTAATTTTTTTATAAGTGGTACATTAACTTGATTTAATTAATTGATTTTTTCTTAAGGATTGAGAGAATAAGATATTAGATTTAATTAAATAAAAATAGAGTTTTTAGTAGAGTAAAATTATAATAGTTTAAATAATTACATTTAAGAAATATATTCGAAATAAAATTACATATTAAACCTTAAAAGTTAAATTTAATATTTAAAATTAAAAAGGACATTTTAGATATTTCAGATCAAGGTTTTTGAATTTTAGAATTATATAAAGATATATATATATATATATATATTAAAGTTGAAAAGGGAATTACCCTTTTGTCTAGCTATAAGATGCACCACATTCATCCAAGAAAAAACTGTCAGGGGTATTTCGGTACTTTCATGCTCGGTATTTTCGTTATTATTGTTGATTGTTGAGGGTATTTTGGGAACTTTAGGATAAAGTTACTATTTAGTGGGTCCCATTCTCAATAAACAAATCATTTTTTTTGGATTATTTATCAAATGATATTCATACTTTTATGTTTTATGCTATTTAATCTTTTACAATTATGAGTTGGACGATTGAATGTTTCGGCTTTAATTCTTTTATTTTTTGATCTGTTTGTCCGATCAAGGTGATTTAAGTGTCTATTTAGAGGTAATTTAATGATCTACAACTTTCATGAAGGACTCAAAAACCAATTCTAATGTTTTGATTCTAAAAAATGCTTCTGAAATTTTGTGGTATCGATTGCTGGTCTATCTAATATTGTATAATTTTCGATCCACTTGTCTGATTGAGGTTGTTCAAGTATTGGTTAAAAGGTTGTTGTGTGGTCTACGACTGTCGTCAACGGTCTAAAAGCTGAATTTGATTAATGAGTTTCGTGGAGAGTTCAAGAGAGATTTTTATGTTTGGTCTCCATAAAAAAATATTTTTTCCCTGGATTATTTATCAAATGACCCCCATATTTTTATGCTTTATGCTATTTAATTCTTTATAAATTCTGGGTTGGACGCTTTAACGCTTCGACTTTAATTCTTTTACTTTTTGTTCTATTTGTCCGATCAATGTGATTCAAGTGTCTATTGAAAGATAATTCAATGACTTGCAACTTTCATTAAGGACTCAAAAGCCAATTTTGAGGTTTCAGTTCTCAAAAATGTTTCCGAGACTTTGTGTTTTCACTTGACGGTCTATCTAATTTTGATTCACGTGTGCAATTGAAGTTGTTCAACAGTCTATTAAAAGGTTTTTGCGTGATCTACGACTTTCATGAAAGTGAAGGACTCGAAAGCCAATTTTTATATTTCAATTCTAAAAAGTGCTTCCGAAATTTAGTCATTTCATAACTAATTGTTCCGTCTCTTCACAATCTTGGCGCGGAGCGGGGTCCTGAGACTAATAGTATACTAAAGTTTCTTAATTAAAAAGCCGGTTCTCAACCCCTATCCCCTATATTAGCAAATTCTGCAAGAGCAAGAAACGGCTTAATGTGTACAAAAAATCTAAATTTTTCGTCAACGGTCAAATAAGTTCTTAAATTTCAAGTTTGACTAAATAAGTCCCTGAACTACTAATTTTGGCTAGATTAGCCATTCTGCTATGAGAAAAACCATGTCAGCATGCCACATGGCCTGAAAATGCCACGTCAATTTATGGTAAATTTTATGATAAAGAAATTTTTTTTATATAAAAAACATAAATTCTGAATTCATTTTCCAAAAATTTATTTTTATGCCACCAGTTATTTAATTTTTTAAACTCTTTCATTTTCAGAAAATTTATCCTAAATTGATGTGGTATTTTCAAGTCATGTGGCATCCTGACATGGTTTTTCTTATAACAAAAGGGATTATCTGACAAAATTGGTAATCTAGGGGCTTATTTGACCAAAATTGAAATCCATGGGCTTATTTGACTATTGATGGAAGATTCAAAATTGGTAATTTAGGGGCTTATTTGACCAAAATTGAAATCCATGGGCTTATTTGACTATTGACGGAAGATTCAGGGCCTTTTTCTACATTAAGCCAGCACGAAACCTAACCATCTTTTACCTTTTGGGTTCATTAACTTAACAATCTCTATTACCTAATTAAAGGGTATTTAGGCATAGGATTTGATCGATAACTGAGCTATATATATATATATAATATAGCACAAAAACCTATTGCAGAGCTACAAATACTTAACAAAATTTAAGATCATAATAATATATATATTGAACACAAAATTTGAGGTAAGACTTTTTTTATTTAAATGGCTCATACCTTAGGCCTAATGTGAGGGAAGAAGCTGCCAAAATTTAATTCCTTTAAAAAGAAAAAGTACATAAATAACCAATGTACAGATTCTTTTTCCATATCAAGAAATCCAGAATCTGTTACAGTGGATTTTTCGAATTAAAGACTGAAGGAAACTAGTGAAGCAACGTAAAGCTAAAGTAAGTTACCTAGTGAGGAAGGAAAAATTGATGCACCCAAGCAAATAGCACAAGGAAAATCTTGACTTCTTCTCATCGTTAAAAATGGTCAGAGTTTTCTCCACATTATACATTTGCTGATAGACAATTCTTTTAACTGATCTAAACAATGTATTTTCTAATAGTACAAATTAACAACTTCAACACTCACTGTTAGTGGATGGATGATGTAAATGTTCACTAAACAGGTCAATACAATGGTTACCGATCCCGTTGATCAAGCAAAAAACTGCACACAATCATGTATTCAGCAGCGCCAAACAGAAATATACAGCCTTCAGAATCATTTCTTGCTCAGATATGTATCCAAATTCCAGCAAATTCTAATGAAATTAACAACCTTTACCTACCAAAATATCTGCTTCCCAGCTGAAAAAAAATGAAGTGAAAAAAAGTTGTCATTCTGAGTTACTCGTACAAAATCAAGGGCATTGTACCCGGAAATCTGAATCTTGTCATGTCCTCCACATGCGAGGCTCTTTTCCAACTCTTCATCTAAATTGCAGCCAGCTTCTCCTCGTTACTTAGAGTATTAGCTGCAGTTAGAAGCATGTCCACTCCACCTCTACTTTTATCTGAATCCTCTCTTTCTTTCTCATTCAGATTCATTTCCCCATTATCATACGGCATTTTACCCCCAATACCTTTCATTTTCAGCTTATTTTCCAGATACTGATATGCTCTTTTAGCTTTGCGTATTCGCTGAATCCCATCATCGCATTTTCTACAAAACCATTTTCCTCGTGGAATTGAAGTCCGCGGTGGTTTCATGCAATCAATGTGGTATGCAGCATCACAGCCATCACATAAAACAATCTTATCATCGTCTCTGTCAGTGAGGCATTTTCTACACAGACAAGAAGGGCAGTACCAGCGGGAACAATGCGATCTTAACTGCTTTCTTGTCAGGCACCTTACATGATAGTATTTATTTGGGCAGTAGGGATGCTCGCAATTCCTCATTTTTTCACCTTTTTCAATGTCACTTCCACAAATTTTACAAACACATGGGGTTTTGCTCCCTGGTATCGACTGAAGCTGATTATCAACACTGCAATTTGAATTTTCTTCCAATTCAGTAAATGTTTCACAATCTGTATTATGATTTTCATCAGCAACATCATTATTGAGAGTCCTTGGGTCATTCAATCTCTCACATATCACACAGTTCTCATGAGGAGATCCAATTCCATTAGCAGTGCAGTTGGCACAATACCAACTTTTTGGAGGAATCTCTTTCACAGCAGGCTCAATACAGGCAACATGGTAAATATCCTCACATGAATCACAAACCAAACAATCCTTCCCATCCGCTTGCTTCCCACAACACCAGCAAGTGCAAACTTTATACACTCCACAAGCTTCAGCTTGCTCCGGCTTAGCAAGAGACTCTGATGCCCGAGTACAAAACTGTTTTTCATCAAACAAAATTCAGAATATTTTTCAGCGATGAATTCAACCTTCAAATAGATTCTTAACATATAAATGGAGATTACTAGCATGTATGTAATACATGAAAAGCTAAAGAAACAGTTCAAGCCGAATCTCCTACCGCCCTATGCTCTAAAAATACTAAATCGATATATCCCTCAAAATGCTCGACATATTCTACACTAAATTAGTTATCAAGAAGTTAACCATCAAAATGCTCTATAAATACTAAATTCAAATAATGAAGCATGTAAAAAACTAAGATGACTACTAGATACCACAGGAAGCCTGCCTGATCCCACAAAATCCTCAAAACAAGCAGGATAAAAGGAAACAAACTAGCCAGCTTAAAGATAGAGAGGTTTCCTAAAATTTCTAACACCATTAGAGAGTTTAGAAAGAAAAAGCAAAGTGACAGAGCTCCTGTTAGAAATTTTGAAGTCCCCCAATGAAGAGAAACTTTTCTATATCTACCCTTGATTCTATACAATGCAGGGTTTCCATTGAATTAACTCCAAGCATAACAGCAGTGAAATTCCAAAGTCTTTAGCTAATCAATTTTCTCAAAACTCTGAAGCACCACATGCACCCTGAACTACCTTATATAGTTCCTTCTTTTTAGAAACTAAAAGCCTAATGCAGTTAAAATATAACTATAACTAAAAATTTGAACATACAGTCATTCCATTTAGCTAATAGAAGCATGCCAATGGATACTATAGGCTAATTCATGAATGTTGTACCCGGTATTTATCATCTTCAAAAGCACCACGAGAACAACCAACCTGACAAGGGTGAACAAAAGGCATCACAAACAAATTACACCAGGATATTGATTATCAATGCAATAATTGTTATAAAAAGATCACAAAATTCAAAGTACTAGAGCAAAGTGCATGTTCCTGAACTCACTTGTTTACTATAGGAAGTGTTTGATATGTTTGAGAGGCTCTTTGCGAGGGATACGATTTCAGTTCCTATCTCTTGAAGTTTTCTCCATACCTACAGGAGTCATTGAGGTTAAGTAATGAAAAAATGAACTGGAACTGCTACATGGAAGAGCTACTTCATATTAATTTGGTACTTCCAAAGCATTTCTATTCTTCTAGAACATGCATCAAAACTTAGTTTAACATTTTAGCATGTATATCAATATAAATTACATTTGCTTTGAGTTTTCTTCCAAAAAGAGACACAAAGCTATAAAGGAAGATTACAAATCAAATAAGATGGTTCCACATATAGATTGTTTAGAGAGGTACAATTTACATTTAGTGAAGCACTGCAATATAAAGAATAATTGATGCAGGAAGCAGGAATGAACACTGATGATACTGTAAGAGATGTAATAAGATAAAGTCTTTGAAGATTAGGTTAAGTGATGCACAGGAACAGAACAATTGGCACACAAAGAAAGAAAGAAATAAGGGTAATCATAAAAGATAACATCTAGCAGAATAGGATTAATGTAACTTATGCATGTCTATGCATTCAATCCTCAACAAATGAAGAAAAATCAAGTAGCTAACAATATTCAGGAAAAACATGATTAAGCTTTTAAACAGATGCACCATGTGTGCATTAGCATAATCAACCAGAAACAAGAGGGGAAAATACTAATAATCAAACACCAAATGAACTGAGGAATAAGACTTTATTCGTACAACGAGAATCAACAACATTTCAGTTTCTTTCGGAAAGATATATTAAAGAACATTTAGCACTCTCCGCATTAAACCTGCAAGTCTAATAAAAAAAAAAGATTTGCAACTCATAGGGTCTAACCCTCCAGCTAAGCTCCTAATGACTATTGGCACAGTTAGATAATGAAAAATGAAGGATTTTAACTGTATTGAGCAAATTCAAGTTGTAGGAGTAAAAAGGTCTAAGACTAAAATGAGAATGATGATTGTCAAAGTAAGTCAACTCATACTAAGGAAGCTCAGATTCAAAGCCTTGCAGACCAAGTAGAGACTTAATCAGACTCCTTGAGCTCCATTGTAATGGTAAGGCAACGCGCAGCAACATCTACGCCTCTATCATGAAAGCCATTAAAGACATCCTAAACACAAGCTACTCTCGGAGGCTCACTTATATTACAAGGCAGAAAAACTTATTGCAGACTGGCTTACTAATGGAAGTCTTACACAGCCAAAAGGAATTCAAAAAAGACATCAAATTCCCAAGAAGCTTGGATCTCTATTTAATAGAAGGCATACTGGGTGCATATCCTCCTAGATAGTTTAGTTGCTGCTGTTTAAGGGACATTAGCCTCCTCTGTCAAAAAAAGACATGTTGGTAAACTCTGTATGGAAAACATGGTGAGGTAGTTCTAATCATTATACTTTTGTCTTAAGTTAAAAGCAAGCCTCATTACCAATGTACTTTCATTTGTGAAAAAGTGCCTTTAATAAATTAGAACCCAGACAGGTTTAATAAAAGCCCATCGCAGTAAATAGCAGAATCTCAAATCACTCTCTATTATACAAGAACTTCAAAAACAAAACACAATAATAAGAAATTCTAATGACCCTAAAGCATTACAAATTTACCAAATACTATAAGATTGATCCAAACTCCCACATCCATCCATGTTCCAGATAATGATTTGTTTGACACATCAATCTAAAACAAATTAGTGGTAGATGAAGCATATGCCTTCACTCCTAAATTGTACTATAGAAAGAAACAACCACAGAAGTTGCCAAAAACAAGATTTTCAAGTAAAAGTCCTTCACATAGCCAAACAAATTATGTGATCATGAATTATTATAACAAGCAAAATGGCCCACAATATAACAAAAAGAGCTCCAAGCGTAACAAAAAAACTGAGCTTAAAATTTTAATCTACCAAAGAGTATAAGATAAGCTAGAGAAGAAATTCTGATTTATAAATCTTCGTTTTTTCAACTTCCACTAGCATGGCAACTTCCTTTATTTCTATCTGTTCTCAACACTGCCCAACTTCAGAACACAACTGCCCTTTCTATGCATCAAAGAGAAGTACTAAACAATGAGTGGAGGTTGGTAGATGGTTGAATCAATTAAGGTGTTTTGCTCATAACCATCCAAAGAAATACAAGATAGAAAAACACATAACTGATGATGAATTAGATGGGAATGTATCTAAATTAAAGCTGTCAGACGAAAGTTGACTTGATACCCCATTTCTACTGTATTATAAGTGTTCATTCATTTTAAAAAACTTTCAATAATCATTGTCACTGAAAATAAACTAAATTTTAAACTCTCTAGTCTTGTTTAAAAGTATATTATTAAATTTAAAGACATTAAAAATGCTGATAAACACATTAATTTAAAGGAGTAGAGTAGACAAAGCTATTATCAGACCAAGGGTGTATCACCCATGAAAAATATATCAAAGAGTATCTCTGACAGGATGATACTATTAGACATGAGTATTCATTGAAAGAGAACACACGCAATCAATTTAGAATATAAGGGTAAAATAGACCTAAGAATGATGCTGTTCACCTATCAAAACCTTGCTTTTCAGAAGAAACTAGGCAGTGAATATAACATTTTTCATCTTTAATCTAAGCAAGAGATGCATGTAAATAAAATGGTTCAATAAATTACCCGCTGAATATCTGATGAGAAAAGCATTGGCGAATGCTCATAAATTCCGTTTTTCATTCTCGAATTTATTAGACCCAAGTTAAAGAGGCTGTCAACCTTGATCCCTTGGAAATTGTCAAATAGTAGCTTACACAGAGATGTGAACTTTTCAGAAGTTATAACATCAAAGAAAACACGCTGACACATCTCAGTAGTAGTTTGTGAATTTTCCTTTAAAGACCCATTAGATGTCACACCCTTCAGCCCCTCAGCTGTGTACTTAGTTCCATTAGGCATTCTCCCTGCTTGCAAAGAGCAATTCTGTCTACCTCCATGGGAAGTATCAGGTTCCTGTAGAAGAATTTAAAAAAAAAAAAAAAAAGAAAGAAGAAGAAGATAAAACATAAAGAAAACAGACAAGAGAAAGATCAATGGAAGACATCATAGACCATAGGAGTTTAGCTAACAGCACACACCTTAATTGTCAGATTACAACCATTTTCTGAATGAAATAAAAGTGCATCACGAATGCAACACTGTATACCACCTTCATCGCCACTTAATAACTGATGCATGTGCTCCAATACAACATTTTTCCACTGCCTATGTAGACGTTCATTTGAACCATTTATAGAAGCACAATGATCTGTCCCAGCTAGAGGGACCTGCTCACAACAATTAGCATGCATTAGTATGTCAGATAGTACCTTTACTGTTCGTAAGAAACCAGATACTCTTTGTATAAAAGAAGAAGACCAGAGCATATCAACAGAAACAGAATATCGCAATGTTTGGTCAGAAAGCACTTTCTTAGGAATGTTTTGTTCAATTTTCCATTTTATTCTTTATTGTATATTGGATCCAAATGACACCATCTAAATTTTTATTCAAACTTCAAGAGTATTTGCATCTAACAATAACCCACATGCGGGTTAATGAGCAAGAAAATAGACAAAGTGTTTTTTTACCTTAACTAACCAGTAGGTTAATTATGCATTAGCAATGGCTTCCTGAGTTGATCATTTTTAAGAGATGCCTAGAATAAGTTAGAAAAGCTGGTTTTGCATCTAACGTTAAACCGCATGCAGGTTAATGTGTAAACAATTGACAAAGCATCTTTTTACCTTAACTCACCAGTACGGTAAGTACGTACCTGATGAAGCTTTCACCAAAAAAAAAAATGTTAGTTTTCCAGCTGAAGCTTCTTTAGGAAATTGTGGTTGATGAAAAAGTTGAGGAATAAAAAAACACAGCTGAGTTTAACGACAGGATAAATTGTTGTAAAAAAGGCTGCAGTTGAGGGGCATTTCGTCTGAACAAAATTAAATAAATTTCACTTTCCATGGAAACCACTTTGACACCTCCCCCCATGGAAAGTGATTCCATGATGGGGATAGAAAGTTGATTCTCACTTTCCAAGGAAAGTGTGAAGAAATTTTGGTACCAAACGATGGAAAGTGATTCCATCCAATTAAAATCCATTGAAAGGGTGTGGATTCCACCATACCAAATGCCCTGTGAATGTCGGAACTCGAAAGCACTTGAGTATAACAATTAAGCCCACAAAATACGACAACAAAATAGTTAACACAAAATTTAGGGTCAAACAGTTTCTGTCCATCATGTCATTACAATGAATATTTCCTTCACTAAGTCCCTAACGAAGGAAATCCCAGCATCATAGGCAAAAGATCTGCCAGCAACATAAAAAGGATTTTCCAAAATGAATCGGTCATAGGCGACAAATAAAAGAAAAAAAACAACACTGCATTTATACTAACTTATATAACTGATGGTTAATCTAAATGGCATCAAATGGCATCAAAAGAAAATCAACAAAACCCATTGCAAAGTATCAATTGCATCATTTAGGAACAGATGCAAATCCGTATCTTCATGTACCGCAGGGGTGGCAAATATTATCAAACTTGCTTCAGGTGATCAATCAACTTTTCCATTTTCATTATCCATGTCTTCTACAGCAGGATGAGATATACTACTATATCTTACTTCACAAAATGCAGAAGCTTCTCCTTATTCATTATCAATTGGTCACCTAAAGATGGCTAGCAGTGATAATGCAATAAATTGTTCATGCTAAAAATTGCACTCTTAATATGACAGTACAAGAAACTTTTTGTATATGCTAAATAAGAAAGAAATAGACGCTGGAACCTTTAGAGCTTCAATCAAATACAAACATCTTGAGAAAAACTTAGAGAAGAATACTTTAGTGTTATCAAGGGCACAAGGCATGCTCTAGGCACTAAGACCTTATTTTCCAGAGGCGCAAGGTGCAAAAAAAGTGCTCAGCCAAGTGAAGCTGCTAAACATATAGTGGTCATCTTTATCCTGATAATATTATACTATATATGTTTAATATATAATATTCTGATAATAAACTCATGATTCTAATAATGTAAATGGTGGTTATCTTTATCCTGTAAAACATGTTAAATTTTCCGCTTCTTTTGTTTATTGGCTAGTATTCCTGATTAACTTTAGTCCCAAGTTTGTTTTGAATACACAGCAATGTAGGGTAGAGAGTTTGATTTTGTCCCTTTCTTCACTATTAAAGGTAAAAATAATGAAAATACGAATGAAAAATAGAACAAATGAACGAGAAGTCCAGTCAGGTGAGCTTTTCTTGTTCCCAGAACCTTAAAAGAAGCACAACCTACACGCACAAGGCATATGCCTGAACCCTGAACCAAGGCACCTCAGGCCAAGGGGTTTGAAGCGCTTCTGTTATTTGGCGCTGAACCTTACAAGAACAAGTAACAACTATATGTTGTTGCAAATTTCTTTACATCACAAACTTAGATTTTTGTGCCATACCATGCCACCTAGTTTGAAAGTTGATCTTGAAAATACATTTTATATATCCAAAATCAGTCAGATCTACTCCACATGTGATAGTCCAAAGTAGTGTATCTCCTCTGATTGAAAACAACTTACTATTTTTATCCAGAATCCAAAAACAATTAAGAACTTAATTCTTAAACTTAAAGGCAATAACATTCTTAAAACATGAATAGGTCAACAAGACATAGTAAGCCCATCTCAGCATATAACTAGTACAACATAGAAATAAAGTTAAACATCAACAACTGCAAGCTTACATATTTAAACACATAACAGGTTTATCGAAATTTACCTTGTCTATCGAAGCTCTACAGTCACCTTGCACTTTGATCTTTGAACTTGACCTTAACTGTTTGCGCCTCTTATATGTCCGAAAATTCTCACTTGCCCCTGAACTCCCATCACCAAAATCATTTATAGAGTCGAATCCAAACCCATTATTTACTGGTTCACTTTTGAAGCACCGAACCTCCTCAGCATACTCTGCTCCTTCACCATTGCTTGTCCCCTCTTCAACCTCCATGTCCATTGTACCCAAATCAGTATGCAACCCTAGTTTTTGAACCATTTCGTCACAGAGTTAGGGTTTCAGTGTAATAAACGGACATTATCTTTCAATTCAAATAGATTATCGCATAAACACTTCAAATTTATCCGGTTAAACGAAAAATCTAAGCGAAATCTGTCACAAATACTCCATTAGGCAGCTGATGAAACCCAAAAAACTAAACAAAAAGAAAATTGAACTCTGAGCAGACCACCCCTGCTCTTTTAGCTTCACAAAGAACGAGGCAGAAAAAAACAAAACAAAACTCAACCAAATTAAGCTAACTAATTGAATTAAACTTCTCTATTTACTATACTTCTCACCATTTTCAGCATTGAAAGGAAGAATTTTAAATTATTGAACAGCTCCGTTTTCTTTCTCGTTTTCCCTCCTTACATCTTCTCGAGTACCAAACAACAAATAATAAAAATTAAATAAAAGAAAAAAGAAAGAGAAGAGAGAATAATGAAGCTTTACCTTAATTCAAAATTTCTGAAATTGGAACCCTAAAAAATTGAACAATTTTTCTACGGAGAACTTGGCTTTGCTCTGCAACTTCTCGTCTTATCCGTGTTTTTCTTTAAGAAAACTAACACTTTGAAAATAAATGACTACGCAAGAATTTTAGTTTACTACACTTTTTTCCTTTTCATTATACTTATTTTTTAAGGGGGAGCGCTTCTTTGACGTTCAGTTTGTTTTGTTGGGTCGGATCTGAGACGGGCTGACTCCGGTTGATAAGTGAGAAACTGACAGATGGCAGTAGCATTAGGGACAAGATGAGTAATAATCTGAGGTGACAAAATGAACCCAACTAGAGAAAACCCGCCCAAACAACCCCAACTGAACCCAAATAACTAAAAAGTCAAACCCCTAAACCCGACCTCGAGTCTGAAAAATCTGAACCCGAAAATCTGAACCTGAAAAACCCGAACTCGAAAGAAATTCGAACCCGAAAATACCCAAATTTAATACTAATTAGAACTTCCCGGCCGCGCTTCGCATGCGACTGTTTTATTTTATAAATTTTTTTAAGAAAATTCAGTTAAGAAATGTATTTGTTGTGAAATGATAACAAAACAAAGCATGTAGAGAATTGAAGTATGGAAAAGATAAGAGAATAGAGAGACGATAGAATATGGAGAAAAAGAAAATATGAAAAATGAGAGAAATTGTTCTTATTCATCTTATTCCATAACAAAGTAAGTGGTCTATTTATAGGCACATAGATACATCACCATAAATATAAGGGAATGAACTTAGTACATAAGTATATGTGTATGAATGAACCAAGTCATCAATTTTATTCATGTTTTAATTAGATTCATGGACATCCACAGCATACATGTATATTCATAACAAATTTATAATTAATTTATAATTATTTGATAATTTATTTTATCTATACTATATTAAAAAGTACGTTCAACTGTAAAACTTTTGAATCGCCTATTATACCCTTATTTGTCAAATATATTTCTAAATTGCCATTGTTTAGGTTTTTATAGTTTTACTCAACTAAAAACTCTATTTTTATTTAATTAAATATAATATCTTTATAATTATTTTATTTTACTATTTTACTCAACTAAAAACTCAATTTTTATATAATTAAATCTAATATCCTTATAACTATTATATTTTACCATTTTACTATTTTAATTAAAAAAACTTGATATATTAGTTTTTTTAAATATATTTCTTGAATGACATTGTTTAAATTTTTACAATTTTTTTTAAAAATAAACTTTTGCAATTGAAAACACTATTTTTATTTAATTGAATTCAATATTTTTATAATATTTTATTTTTACCATTTTAATTTTAAATTTTTCAAGTAAAATATAAACTAACGAAAGTATTATTATCAAGTTTAAAAGTTAAAATAAGTTGTCTAATCATTAATTATTCATATTTTTTAAAACTAATTAAGTTAAAAATTTATTTAAAATTTGATTATAGTGATTGGTCTGTTTCTATTTTTGGAGCATGTTGGTATAACAAGAATTTAAAGTTTTAAAAATGAGAAGAAGAGTAACATACAATTATTTCCTTTGACTTATAAAGTTAGAGATGTCAATCGGGCGGGTTAGGTGGGTTTCGGGTTATCGTCACTTGGATCCAGGTTTAATGAGTTAGGTAATTTTCTCGGGTCATTCGGATTATCGTTTATTTTTCTGGTCAAATCGGGATCGATCGGATTGAACATGTTATTGGGTTCATGTCAAGTGTTTTGATAGCTCTACTTATAATTAATGGATCACGTGCAACGCACGTGGGAGTGAAGACTAGTATAGGAAAGAGAATGAATGTCTTTTAATTTTTCCAAACTAAATGAATACAAATATAATAAACAAAACATTAGAAAATTCACTTGTCAAAAAAACCAAATGCCATGTGGCGTTCAATGAGGACCTTGCTCATAAAATTAATAGTAGGTTTAATTTAATGTGGTAATATATTTATAAATAAGGAAATTTATAATTAAACAAAACTTTAATAAATTAAATACTAATTTATAAATATAAAATTTAGTTTTTTTTGGCAAAATTTAGTTAAATAATATTATTGATTATGTAGGTTACATCATTAATCTCTCTAAAAATTATTTACCTTGCATATATAGAATTATGGACTTATGATAATATTTTATTAGAATACATTATATATATTTGTCTTAAAAAAAAAGCGTAGCACTTCTTAAATTTTAGTTTTAATAAATTTTAATTGAAATGAAATTTTCCTTAATTAATTTTTCTTTTATATCTCACAAAAAATTCCTTTTATTAATGTTCATAACATAATTGTCATGTAGCAAAAAGCTATTCATAGCAAACGCTTCTCAAGATGGTTAGATGGTTGCATTTGAACCTTAAGACAGGGGTTTGAACTTAGGATTGGAAAAATAATCTCAGAAAACCTAGAAAAGTTTTGTACCATGTTTGTCCATAACAATTTTTGTCTGTAACAGTAACTTTGTTTTCTAGTAGTGAATGTATGATTGAAATAACAAGTTTGTTGTCCACTTGCCCTATCAGCATGAGAAATGATCAACCATAATTACTCTATTTTTGTTGTTATTAATTTTCTCAATTACTTATGACTTATTTGAAATTAGGATACATGATGTGTATCGGTCCAACTCTACACGTGACACCTTTTTTTTAGAAAACACAATGTGTATCCATGATTTAGGATACATCATATATATCATGTGTGTTGATTCGAGTTAACATGAGGCACATATTTTAAAAAAACACAATGTTTATCCATGATTGACCTTGCATTGCATTTAGGTCATAGTAAATTAATAAAAAAAATTATAAAATTATAATATCAAAAATTATCATTTTTGTCGTATAATGTTCTATATAAATTTTTTTAAAAGATAAATTAATAAATTATACATAAAATCTGAAAAGGTAAATGGCATTAGTCATCCAAAAAAAGAAAAGTAATTGATCTAGCCAATCCAACTCGAACCCGAATTAATGATCGATCGTTGATCAAATCACAAGATAAATCCCCACAAATCAATAACTACTAGTTAGGGCAAGTAGGGGTCGAATCCACATAGAAGGTAAGAGTAAATCAAAGGCAAATTGTACTAAAGAAAAGCTTACTAAAAAGGGATTTTTAGGATTTTTTTCAAAGTAGATTAATTAAACTAGAAAACAATTAAAAGAAATCTAAACTAAAGAATTAAAAGAGAGTTTGAGAAAATCAATGAGTAAAAACATACTTCTTCTCCTTTAGACAACTATTTTGATCAAGTGAATCATGGATCATAGACACTAAACATAAATTTGGCTTAAATTGCAATCAATTAAGAATCATAAATTACCCCAAATCGGTATATAGCCTAAGACGTAGACATCAACTTTCATTGAAACAAAGTAATCCTCTTAATATCTTAAACAACTCCATTTGACTAATTGGTATAGGAGAGGAATACTTGACCCTCCAACATGCTAAGAGAATTAATCTTGCTACTAGCTAAAACTAATCCCTATTGTTCCTAATCAAGCATCACCCTGTGAAGAATCCTAGGACAAGCATTAAGATTTACTTTTCCACATGCATGATAAATCAATACCAAACTTGCCTACATCTATTTCCATCTCGGCCTAAAGATTTCAACAAGGTTTGATATCCCATTGAACCTAGGACTCCTAGAATTACAATTGTTACTTGGACCAACTTTAGCTTGACTCAAGCTACTTGAATCTAACTATAGCATTCGTAAATCTCAAGATATGTTGCGCACCAAATCAATCAAAGTATGAACACATAAGATGAAGCATAGAGATAAGAAACGTATTCAAATAGAAAAAGCTCAAATTATTAAGAACAAAAGTCTCACCATAGAGTCATTGATCAAAGGTACCTAAGGAAAAGAAGTATAAAAGGTTTAGCTACTCATGGATTGCAAGAGACTTACAAAGCCAAGAGGTGGGCGGCTGCCTCCTCCTCAAAATCGTAAAACCTAGAGAAAAGATGTGTAAGGTGTATTATGATATGTGTCTAGGGTTTTAAACTTAAGAGGGTATTTATAGAAGGTGGCTTAGGGTTAATTTAGAGCTAAGCAAACCCTAAGGATGTGCTGGGCTGCTCTCCAAGTCTTCAAGCTAATCCAAATAAGATTTTGGGCTTAATTTGATCAATCCCGCAAGAAAGGCCCAAGACAGTTTCTGTCCGCTGACTTCAGGGGCATTTTCATCCATGAAAACGTCCGAACTGGGCTTCGACCAAAACACAAAAGTTATAGCTCTCGGAGTTAGCTTTCCAACTCCTACTCATACGCCTTAAACGGAACTCTGGATCAAAAGTTATGGCCAAAATACAGAAGGGTCGCCAAATCTGGAAACAATTGGAGAAGCTTCAAGGTGAAGTGACACGTGATGGCTGTCTGGCGCGCGCGCATGGCTGGCCCCTACTCCCCCTGGGCGCCCATATCAATGGCTTGTGCGCCCAGGGCCTTGGCCTCAGACCCCAGGTCGACAGTGCCCATGTGTGGCTGGGTGACATGCCTGACTGGCGTTGGGCGCCCATGCGGCAAGCTTGGCGCCCCACCTTGTTTGCCTCGCGCCCCATGTGTTCCAGTGATTCAACGCCTCTTTACTTGTCTTCTTTGCTTCAAACTCTTGAAAATCAATCTTATGATGATAAAATTGACTCTTCAAGCTCTTCAATCACGATCATATTGGCTCCATTCTTCATCCAAATTGTCCTTGGAAAATATTTGTGTGAATAATCATCCAAAAAGGCTCCAAAAAGGTACAAAATTGGTGATTTTGCACTTTTCTTCACTTTAGCACCTATAAACACAAATATACCAAATATAAGGCATAATCAAACATAAAATACCCAGAAAACATAGGAAAATGACCATAAAAAGATGTATAATTTTGGTCTGATCACCCCTGCTGCTGCACTAGGTGGAGAAAACTCCAACTTTCTTGTAGGAGCCTTGTACTTCAATGCCATTGGCCTTGGAGTCAATGTCTGAGCAATATTTCCTTCCTTAAAAAAGTGACCACTCTTTCGAAAGTTAGCCATCACCTTGTCAACAACTTCTTCGACAAGAGGTGAGACTTGGGTGGCAACTTGGTGTGGATGGAGTACAACAACTTGATGTGTGTGCAACTGAGGCAGTGTGACCAAGGATGGCATCACCTGCTGCTTCACTTGCCCCTCGAGAGCTGCTGTTATTCCAGAGATGGCTTCTTATATTTGTTTGAAGCCATTCTCATTTTTGGTAATCTGATCCCGGATCATCTCTTGGATTCTAGCTTCCATCTTAGTCATCATCTCCTCAAAGGCGTTAACAAGATCACTAAGAGTTATGGTGCAGGTAGCATCTCCTAGGAGGTAGGAAACATCTCTCTTTTTGAAAGGGGAGTCTCCTTTATTGCTTTCTGCACCACTTACATGTTCATGCAAGAACATGTGGTGAAGAGAATCCTGGTTTTCCCCTCCATCCTGACTGGTTAGTTGTCTATCTTCTTGAAGATTAAACGCAACCATGTGTATAGGAGCTGGGAAAGGATCATTGTTAACTCCTATATCCTTCTTGGGAAGCTTAGGGAACTTTAGCATTCTTTTTTCTATCTTCTCTTGTACCATATCTTTGAATATAGTATAGTTGTTGATTGAATGCCTCCAGGAGTCGTAGTACTTGCAGTGCTCTCTTCCTCTGATGTTCTCAGGTGAAGGAAGGACATGTCCTGGAGGAAGATTAATCATTCCAGACTTAAGCAGAAAGTCAAAAACTTCTTTCATTTTTGAAACATCAAACGAATAAGTTTTGCTTCCATCGTGTGGCTTATTTTCTGCTTGGTGTTGGTACATGGTGGCAAACCTCTCTTGTGTCTAAGGATGTCCAACTCCTGCCTTTACTAGGCATGGACACTCAATAGGCTGATCAGCCTTGACCTCAGCAACTCTGAGTTCAAAATTTGGCTCTTGATAGTAAGTGCCATAAGATGAACTTCTTTGTTCAATGTCCTCTTGCAGGAGAGTCTCATATCTTGCCACTTTAGTTGACATCTCGAAGAAATCTCTGATGTCAACTCCTTCGAATTTCTTTCGAAGTTCCATGTCAAGTCCATTGTGTGCTAGGCGCACAAACTCTTCTTCAGCGAGTGGGGTGCGGCATCTGTTCCTTAGCTTCTTGAAGCGAGCTAAGTAATCTTCAGCCAACTCTCCTTTACTCTGATAGAGACGTGACAGGTCAGCCATGGAGACTTCTGGTTTAATTCTATAGAACTGCGTGTGGAATAGCCTTTCCATCTCTTCCCATGGCCTCACACAGTTAGGCGGTAGGTTAATGCACCATGTGAATGACGCTCCAGTGGCAGAGTTAGGAAAGAGACGAAGCTTATGATATCTAGAGTTAGCCTCTCCACATTGCACGGTGAAGTGAGCAATGTGTTCCAAGGTAGTCTGCTCACTTGAAGTTCCGCGGAAACAAGTGAAGTCAGGGACCTTGTATCCTCGAGGGAGTGGATTGAGTCTATCATACTCCTCAGGATAGGGCTTCTGGAAGGATGGCCAACCAACCCTTCAGTATGCTGGACCGATCATGTCCTCAATCATGTCCCTGATGTGGTTCCGATTGACTGGACCTTACATTCCAGCAGCTTGAGGAGGATGGCGTGGAGCAGGATTGCGTTGATAGCCATCCCTTCCACCATGACCATGACCATGACCATTGTCGTTCCTTACGTGAGGTGGCACATAGGTGATGGCTCGAGGTTCAACAATGTTGACCTCTTCCTCAATGTTGTCCACAGCTTCTTGTTGATTCACAAGGTTGTTTTCACCTCATTGTTGACTTGTTGCAGAGGCAGGGCGCCGGGCTGGGCACCAAGCAGCTGTTGGTTTTGCCCCCCAAGTCTTTCTTCGTTGTTGACTTGTTGAAGAGGCAAAGCACCAGGCTGGGCACCAAGCAGCTGTTGGTTTTGCCCCACGAGTCCTTGCCCCCCAAGTCTTTCTTCGATCAGACCAATCCGAGCCATGATGTTTTCTCTATTTTGGATCATTTGCTCCTTGAGAGAATCATTGGCTTCCTTAAGTTGGTCATGTGACTCGTTCATTCGATCTATTGACCCTATGAGTTGCTGCATCTTCTGCTCATGCGCCAAGAAAATTTCATTCATGGCGTCAGTGAGGTATTACAGCAGGATCTTCGAATTAGGGTCTAAAGGTAATGAAGGGTCAACTATGGCTTTGCTTCTGGTTTGCATGCCATGACTTGACTTTCCATCATCACCTTTTAGCGGCATATTTACCACTGGGAACTAAAAAGAAAAAACAAAAAGAGATGGGCAAGAAAGCTTCTTGGAGACGCCTTAGGAAGGAAGTAAAATCTTGTCGAGTCCCACTGGGCGTGCCAAAAAGAGATATTGCGCCAAAAATCTCTTACTAGAGTTTTCGCGGAAAATTCTTAATGACAACATGGGGCCGTGTCAGTTAATTTTCTGAAATTGACAAAGAGGTTGAAAAACTAGATCTGGTGCGCGGAGCAGCAGATTAAAAGATCAGAGCGATTTGTGGGGACTGGATCAAAGTCACACCGGAACATTTAAATCATTGGATCCACAAGAACAAAACTTCCTAGCTTTGCGCTGCAAGAGCTGTTGTTTGATTGAGATTTGAAAGAAAAAGGGAAATTGATTTTTATTGCTGAGAGAGAAACAAGAGTATAGTGTTTTAACGTCCGGAGACAAGATTGAAAAGAGAAATAACACTTCCGGAGTGATCTTTTGTCCGTGGACAAGGATTAAAACCAGAAAATGTTGAAGAATGAGTAAGAACTCGTGATGAACAAGAGAAAAAGGTGCGGAGTCTGAGAGAAAATAAGCACGGAGCTTGGTTTTTTTTTTGCACGGAGCAAGTTTGTAGCTGTAGAAGCGTTGAATGGGTGTGAGAGATGTGTGAGAGATAAAATCCCACACCTCCCTTAGTTCAGTGAGTGTTTCACTTGCTGACAAACTCCTGCTCTCTGCCTCCTTAGTGCAAGGGGTGAGGAGACAGCTCCCTGAAAACAGGGCGGCCTTCCCTGAGTATTGGGAAAGACTTAGACTTTTTAATTCCATGAAATATCTCCCATCTGCATGGTCAGATGGCACACAACTCCCTTTTTTACTCTCTGCCTGACTTGTCAGACAACAGTATCAAAGGAAACTGCTCCCTTGAGGCCATCACACCACTTTCCATAGACAGGGGCGGCCCTTTAGGAGAAAATAATTATTATTATTTTTAAAAATAATTATTATTTATTAATTAATAATTAATTTCGGCCCTTAGTCATTAATTACAAGAATTTCCTAATTCTGTTAGACCAGGGTGGTGCAGAAACTATGTTTTTTCAGGATTTCTGATTAAATCTTGACCACACATCTGAATATATTTTATGCAAAGACCAATTTACCCTCAATTGTAAATTTAGGTATAAACAGTATGTGTTCAAAGAATCAATGTGTGCGAAAATATCAAGAATGAACAAAACAATTTACAATGGGTGAATAATGCAAGTAATCTAAAGCAAGTAACAATCAATTAGCTTTCAATTTTTGAATGAAAACATCATATTCTCAAATGGAATTGAAAATAATAATATCATAAGCATAGCAAAACTTGAAAAAGAAATCAAATCAAGAACTAAATCATGCTAAAGACTTAATTTTTGAAATCAAATCAATGATTCAAGACATATGCAAAACAAGATATGTACTTAGTCTTTTTATTCATCTCTTCTATCAAAAACAATTTTTTTTTTTTATGATTTTCTAAATCTCTCTCTCACACTTAAATGACACATTGTCCTCAATGTGTATGCTAGTTAGAAAAATGAGATTTTTGACTCAAAACTTATGGGAGATGTTTTGGACAAAAATATAATTTTGAAAACAAGACTAGCAAAAACATTGATTAAATGGGGTACTTAAGTGGGTGAATTATTAATAAACAAACAAACAATCTATCAATCAACTAACAAATAATTGCAATTCAACCAATCAAAAGCAAGATAAGGCAATCCAAATCAACAATTGAAAGATAGAATAAGCAATAATTCATTAAAGACTCTAAAAACTAAGATACAAAAAATTAAACATGCAAACAAGAAAATTAAATCTAAACATGCATTCCGAACATGCAAACAAGAAATTTAAATATGCAAGATAGATAGATTAATGAATGAATTTCCTAGGATAGAAGTCAATCAATGCCTTTCATGTCCATGAACAAAATCGGAATTCATCTTGAGTACTTCCTCTTGAAACACTTGATCTTTTTCTTAGAACATCCAACAAATCCTCCATAATCATCCTCATGTGAATATCAAGTTCCCTCCAATTCGAAATCCTTTGATCAAAAGATGTCATTCAAGTTCCTCTTTTCTCCTCCAAATTTATAAAAGTTGAAAAGAATTCATTGATTCTTAAGTCCAAGTAATCTAATCAAAGTAATTTGTTTGGTAAGGTTATGAGGTAATTGGGTAGAATAAGGATAACAAAGTATTTAGGATGAGTTTCGGGTGAGAAAATTCAAGAAAAAGTGGCTGAATTTTGTGCAAGAAGAATCGGCACAAGAAATTGCAAAAATAAAGTTGACAAAGAAGAATATTGACTTGCAAGTAGGGGTTTTGGGGACTCAATTTCTTGGCTCTTGAGTGCAAGACTTGCTGATTTTTGCTTCTAGATCTCTAGGTGGTAGGTGGAAGTAGTGTTTGGTGGCTTTTTGTGGTGCAAAAATCGAACAAGGATTGAGAATTTAAGTGGCAAAGAGAGGCTACTAGTCTGTCAGCAACTGCAAACTGTGGTGAGGAGCTGACTTTGAGGCTTCGATTTGTGATGATGGAGGGGGATTTAGAGGAAGCTGACTTTTTATAAAGGTAGTTCCCATGTTGGTGAAGCCATCCCAGGTAGTTTAGGCAAGGTTTCACCGCCCCTTAGAAGCAAGAATTGCTCCCAAATTTGGCTAGTCACCTAGTTTGGGCTGTTGCTGTTGCCTCATTAATCTTTCTCCAATTTCTCCAAATTCTTGCAATTTCTCTTCATCAAACTCATAATTGACCACTTTAACTTCAAGTCTTCTCATTGTACTCAATTCAATCATGAATTCTTGTCCAAATTTGGTCTCTTAGAAGCTCCAAAATTCACAATTCACTCTAAATTTTCTTCAAACAAATCTCCATTGGGTAAGTTTGGAAAACAAAAGGTATAGAAAAGGTGTAAGAGTGTTTGGGAAGTGTTTAGGGTGAAGAAAATAAAGCAAAGGATTGATTTTGAAGCAAGAAAAATCGGCACAAAAAATCAATTTTTACCAACCAAGATTTTGGTAAAACAACTTGCGAACGGGGATTTTTTGGGGCTGTTTTTCTTGTGTTTAGAGTGTAAAATTGATCTGAGAATTTTGCATAATAGAAATATGGTGGATGGAACTTCAATATGGTGGTTGTGGTGCTACAAAAAATTGATTGGAGCAAAGAGAATTAAATCGGCAAAGTTGACTGGTCAGGTTGTCGACAAGAGCAAAACTTGCGATGAGGCTGAATTTGGCTTTCGATTTTCTACAATGAAGAAGAAATCACGGGCTGATTTCTTTTTATAGAGGTAGAACCGACTACAAAGAACAAATCCTAACTTGGTTTGGCCAAATTCCACTGCCTATGGTGCTTGAAATCCTTGTCCAAAAGGGACTAGGAAATTATTTTCCTAGTCGAGTCAGGATTTCACAGCAGCGCGATTGTGTGCCTGGCCTACTTTGCTTAAAAAATTCATCCAATTTCAATCCAAATTTCGAGCAATTTCTTCTCCAATTGCAAAATTCAATCCTTCAACTTCAATTTCCAACATTCACACTTCCAAATTACTTCAAAATTCAAAAGAATTTCTTATCCAAATTGGGTCACATGAGCATCAAGAATTTGCAAAAATCACTCCTTTGTCATCCTTTGATTATTGAGAGAGCATTGATTTCTTTCTAATCCAAAGGAATTATATGCAAATGCAACTAAACTAAATGCAAATCACTAAATTTCAAGCAAAATAAAATGCCAATCAAAAATCAATTTAATCAAACAAGCTAACAATTAAGCAATCAAGCAAGCAAAAATTGCAATCAATTATTAAGCAAGTAAAATTAAAAAGATTAGGGTTAGAGGAAGCTTATTCGTTGGCAAGATCAATTCCTCCTCCAATTGTGGTGTGCTTCTCCAATTCCTAATTTGATAGCTAGCAACCATGCTTGAAATTGTCCTAAATGCAAAACACTTAAAAACAAAAATAAAGAAAAATAGTAGTTAGTAGTTAGTAAGCTTGGGTTGCCTCCCAAGAAGCGCTTTGTTTAAAGTCTTTTAGCTCGACTTTCTTCCATCTCCCTTTGTTAAGGTAGATAATACCACTTCAAGGAAGAAAGCAAATATGGTGAGAATAGAAGAATATGGGCACAAAAATATGAAGGACAAAGCAGAAGATAAAGAAAGAATTCACCGATTTTGTTGAGAGCGGCTCCATGAATGGCAAGGAGTGGCAATGCCATTGTTCTTGCTGTATAAGCTTGGTGCAATAATTGCTTTTGGCATTCTTGATTGACATTGTTGCATTCTTGCCTTTTGAAGATGACCTCGTTCTGCCAAATTCCTTCTTTCTCACTTCCTAAAAAGAATTGCTCCATGGATATCCATTCCTCATGTTTGATCTCTCCAAGACATCCATGATCAAGAAACTTGTTGATTCCCAAGAAATCTGGATCTTCATGTTCTAAAATTTGGTTGTCAACAAAACTTAGCTCACTTGTTTCCTCTTCAATGGGTTGCAAATGTACTTTCAACTTTTCAGGATGTTCAGGTTGCTCATCATCGGGTGGCTCTTTCTTAAGCTTGAGAGGCCTAAGAGGAGGAGGTGGAGCAACATCCATTTGAAGTTCCCGTTTTTGTATTTCCTCTTCCTTTGATGTGATCTGTGCAGCCTCCTTTGGTTGATTCAGAATGCGAACAATACATGGCTCATCGGCTTCATCATCAAAGAAAATTTGAGAGGAGTTTCTCAATTTAAACACATATGGTTCTAAACCATTCTTTGTTTCTATCGACATCTCATCAATTTCCTTCATGGTTGGAAAATCAGCCATGGCGTCAAATTCTTGTTCCCTCTCTTTAAACGGTTGATCTCGGAAAGATACCATCCTTGGTGCTTCCTGATTCAGACCTTCATACTGGTGTATGTTTCATCAATTAGTGCTCTTGCTTCTTCCGAAGTTTTATTCATCAAGCTTCCTCCACTTGCAGCATCAATGATCATCCTATCCATATCATCCAATCCATCATAGAAAACTTGAATGAGAAGGTGTTCACTTATGCCATGGTATGGGTAATAGTTACACAATTCATTGAATCTTTGCCAGTAATGATGCCACTTCTTTTCAGGAAGCTGTTGACTAGCATAAATTTTCTTTCGGAGCTGGCAAACTTTTGAAGCAGGAAAGTACTTCTCCAAAAATTGTCCTTGTAGTTGTTTCATAGGGGTGATGGAATTTGGAGGCAATGTAAAGAAACATCTCTTAGCATTCCCTTCCAATGTCTGAGGAAACAATCTCAATCTGACTTCTTCTTCAGGCATCCCATTACAGTTCATGCACATATTAGATAAAATTCCATTATATGCATATGAGGATCTTCATCCTCAAATCCATGAAACTCAGGTAGAAATTCAACAAGCTCAACATTCAAACCATGGGTAATATCAGTCAAAACAATGCAGTAAGAGTAAGTAGTGATCTATTGTTGGAAGAGTTGTAATTCTTTCAAGGTGGGAAGTTGCTCCATTGTCACAGACCTAGTTTGCATAGACCAAATCGGCAAGCTAGTGTAAAATCCTGCAAAAACAAAACAAGAAAAAATCAAAGCAAGACTGAAATTGAAATTAAAGCAAGAAGAAGATTTTTTTTACAGAGAATTAAAGAAAGGAAAAAAAATCAAAATCAGGGTTAGAGGGGGAAGAGATTGCAAAAATTGAAAGAAGGGAAAAGGGGATGTTGCGATTAGGGTTTAGGAAGGGTGAAATCGTAAAATTGAAAAGAAAAGGGTTTATAGGGTTGTGTGATTTGGTCTTAGGGTTTAAGAAAAGGGTAAAATTAAATAAAAAAAATTGCGATAGGGTTAGAAAAGGGTTGATGGCGCCAGATTGTCTCAATTAAGCTAACTCCTTCAATAATCTTCCCCGGCAACGGCGCCAAAATTATGATTGCTGTCGTCAAACAATCATAAAATAAAACCTAACAAACTCCAACTACAGTTTCTAGGGCAAGTCAGGGTCGATCCCACAGAGAACACACGAGGCTGTTAACTAATCAAAACAACTCAAGAAAACAAACACGTTAAAAGCAATTGTCAAAAGAAAGCAATAATCAAACAAAAATCTAAATTAACTAAGAAAGTAATAAGAAATCCACTTATCCCCATCTAAGTATGAAATTAATCAAAGATACCATGGATCATAAATCAAAACTTATCAATTATTAAGCACCATAAACATGTCTTTGGCATGGAATCAGAATACTAGTTATTCTTCTTCATCCTAATCTATTGTCAATTATAAATCCAATTAGTACTAGTTATTCCTAATTAAACATCTTTTATCAATTACCAAAATTAGTTACTAGTTATTCACCAATTAAAGCAATCAATAAACCATTAAGAACAATAGATAAACTAAACATAAGTTAATGATTACTAGTTATTCATCACAACTTAAGATCAATCTTAACCCAATTCAATACTTCAATTACTAGTTATTCATTGAATGTATTAAATCTTGCTACTCTCAATTAGATTCAATTACTAGCTATTCACCAAATCTAATCTAGCAATAATCACCACAATTCCACCTATTAAGGCCGGCAACTTAACAAGTTGAATTATAGAAATCTAAACAACAAATCCAGGGTTAAGCATGAAAACTTGTTTATCAAAAGGATCAATTCATCAAATCAAATCCAGCCAATTATACATATATCAACAAGTCGACATATGCATAATGAATTATCATCAATTCATCAATCAATTGATATAGAATTAAAGCACAAGATCTCACCATGGACAACTTACTCACTCATGGTTGAAACAACCATGAGAGGCATAATTACAAGACCAAGAAGAAGATATCGACAAGAGCAAGGCATCCAAGTCGACACAAGGCAGCCCGCAAAGGGGCGGCACTTCAGAGGAAATTCCTCCCTAAGGTTCTGAACTTTCTGACTTTCAGTTATGACAAATCCTATGATAATCCTACCTGTTTATACGCAATCCTAGGGCACATCCTACCCTTTAGACAATCAATATCAGCCCTTGGATGTGGCTGTACAAAGGGTAAGATAGACATCTAATTTCCTAATCCTACTCTAACTAGGATTTACATCAACTTTGTCTCTAAGCAAGGGCTCTAATTGGTTGAACTAGACCATCCTCATTAATGAGGATCCTTCCTTGGCCAATAAAAGTGTTCCATATCATCAATTACAGCTGCAAATCACGTCCCAAGGGTCGCCAAGTCGGTTTAGGCACTTTCCCATGTTGGTTAGGAATGTTGTCAAAACTGTCCAGATTACTTCAGGGACATTTTCGACATTCTTAACGGCAGAACTGGACTTCGGGCAAAACATGAAAGTTGTAGAGCTTAGAGTCGTCTTTCCAACGGTATATCATATGCATTTTTCTGAGCTTGCATCATAATTGCTGATTGGGCTTCGAACTCCTATTTGGGCTATAAGACATCCGAATTGGGCCTAGAGAAATCAGAATTGGGTCTTTAATGATTCGGCCTCCTTTTGGACTTCATGGGCTCAAACGGGCCTAATGGGCCTGGGCCAAAATCAGTAGTTTCTCCAAATTGATCCAAAATTGCTCCAAATCTTCATCTTCTTAAATAATAGCTCTAAATGGGTTTGAAAACACAAATATGAGAAATATGAGGGTAAATAGACACTTATGAATACCAAAACAAGACAAAATCATATGGAAAATAAGCACTCAATTTGGTCTTATCAAAACGCATGGTCTCAAACTTTGCCTCCATTTTTGTTGAGTGTAAGGTTTCAACCAAAGATAACAAAAATAGCCAAAGACTTTGAACTTTTCAAAATTTGGTTCTTGTTGGAAAAGCTTTTGAAAAGGATTTTGATTTTCCAAAACTTTAGTTGGCATTTTGTTTAAAAGATAAACATCAGTAGAAAAAGCATAAAATTAGTATTTTAGAGGCATAGATGCATGATGCATGAGTCAAACCTTTTTCAACGATCGATCTGTGTCTTCTTTCCAAAATTGCATTATGTTGAGGTGTGTGAGGAGGTGTTGTATGCCAAGATCTGAGAAAAAGTCTTTGAGTTTTTCAAATTCACCTCCACAGTTTGAGAAAACAATTACAATCTTTGTTTTGAAATAAATCTCAACAAGACTTTCAAATTTTGGAAATAAAATATAGACATCAGATTTGAACTTCATGGGATGAAACCAAGTGTATCGTGTGAACAAGACAACAAATGCAACATAAAATCTAAAACCTTGATCAATTGTTATCCTTGCAGGATCCATACATCAGTGTAAATAACGTTTAAAGGACGTCTACTAGTGACATTAGAGGTAGAAAATGGTAAACAATGACTTTTATTACACGAACATGCATTACAGGAGCTGAAATGCTTATTTGATGAACAAGGTAATGAAAACGAATTTAAAACAGAATGCAAAGTACTGGAATTGGGATGTCCGAGCCTCTCGTGCCATGTTTCTAGGTCGGTTTTAGTGCCTAGCATTGCCAATGTTTTTGGTTCAAATATGGGTGGGTTGTTGTTGGAAAAATAGTAGAGTCCTCCTCTACTCAAGCCGTGTGCCACTAGCTCCTTTGTGTGCAAGTCCTTCACAAGAAAGTTTTTGATAAAAAATTTCAACGGAAACATTGTTAGATTTAGTTAGTTTAGAAACTGAAAGTAGATTTGATTTGGACTGAGGGACATAATAAACATCATTTAAAGACAAAGTATATTCTTGAGCAGATCATTTGGACTAGTATATTCTTGAGCAAACTGGAGGTTTTGAGCATTGTTGGTGACATGGTGATTCACACCAGAGTCAGCAAGCTACCCTGCAAGAGATTGAGTAGTGCTTACATTTGCAGTTGGACTTGTTCCTTTAGACCTGATTTGGTAGCATGTTTTTGCTGAATGTCCTACCTTTCACAAAATTGACAAACTATTCTTTTGCTAATGGGATTAGCATCGGAATATTGTTTGGGAGAAATAGATTGATTTGAAGCATTAATGGGACTAAAATTTCCTCTTATTTGATGCCATCGCCTTGCATTGTTTCTGTTGGCATATTGAGCAATAGGAATATTGAAACCAAAATCTCATCATAATCTACAAACTTATCCATAAGTTCCTTAAATGAGATATAAGACTCTCGAGCCCGAATACCAGCTGCCAGTTCCTTGTATTCTGAGCCAACACCGTTGAGAGCATGAATAACTAGCTCTTCCTCACATATATTAATGTTGATTAATGTCAATTCATCACTTTGCTTCGCAGAGTTTGAAAATACTCAGATATAGACTTGGTGCCTCTCGATGCAGTTAATTTTTCCCTCAAGGCCATCATCCTTGACCTTGACTTGTTAGCATAAAGCTTGTTCAGTTTCTCCCAAGCAACGTAAGAAGAAATTGCTGATGCAATGTGAGAGAGTACAACAATCTCTGTTGAAGAGACTATCATGCCATAAATGAATAGTCGATCTTACCTGGGTCAATGCTCAAAGGCTGGATCAGGAATCATCTTAGTGGTTCATGTCTGCAGTGTTTGCTTTGGTGGAGATGCTTTTGAGCCATCTATGTAACCAAGCAAATCAAATCCTATCAAGAGAGACTAAAATTGAGTCCTCCAGGATGGAAAATTTGTTGCTATCAGCTTAATGGGAAAATGTGATGCAACATTAATGGTAAATAATGGTAGGTTCTGACTGGAAAAGAGAGAGTCAGATGTTGGTGTGACTAAATTTGTGGAAGACATAATGGGACTAGAAGATCTGAGGAGAAGAAAGAGAAAGCGGAAGGAGGGTGGGAAGAAGAAAAATCAGGAAAAAGAGACTCGTTAGAGTTTTTGAACTCTTGATACCATAAAGAATGTAAAGAGAAGATATGAATTGAGAGACAAAAGCTTGATTCCGTATTGAGTGTTACAGGATATAAATACATGGTAAAAGATAATGACAAGACTAAGTGTACAAAATTTATAAGTGCAAAATTAAATTTAAATAATTTAGATATTTGTTAGACTATAATTCCATCTCTTAAGGATTTGAAATCCGAGTTCCTCCCCATACACAAAAATTTTCAATACAATTTTGTGGTCTTGATTGAAATTGTACACTGCTTTTTGATAAAAAATGGAATAGCTACTATAGGTGGCAATTTTGCGGGTTAAGTCGGTTTCGGGTCGAGTCTAATCGGGTTTAGGTGTTAACAAGTCCCGGGTCTTAATGGATCACCGGTCTTATCAGATTGGATATAATCGGGTTCGGGTTATTATGCTTATCGGGTTTAACGGGTTTCGGGTTATTTTAAATTGGATAGAATCGGATTCGGGTCACTATATATATCGCGTCATTTCAAAACCCGGGTCATTATGAATCGGGTAAATTCGGATATATCAAACATCAAAAGTTACAAAATCTAAAATTACCTAATTCTATAAATTTGGATAACTTATTAAAAATATATATAACTTTAGATAATATAGTAGTTTTATACTAGATAAAGGTTATAGGCATAGAATATAGCTAACAAATCTAATAGAATTAAAATAATATATCTAAAAAATTGGTTTAATTCGGTGGAGGAAGAATGAATGATTAAAACTAGTTTATGTCACTAATGTGATTATATGTGAGTAATATTAATATAGAAAATACATTATATTTATATACGTATAAATACATCATAAAGTCAATTGATGATGGATTAAATACTTTCTTATCAAATCATATCAGTATATTAATCAATAATTATAATTATGTTAGACAATGTTATTTTGAGGATTTGGATTGCATTAAACTGAATTTAGTTTGAAAGATTAATTTAGTACATTAAGAAATTTTATGTTACAGTAATTTTTGTTTTTTTTTTAATTTTATAATTGCAATTTAGAAATTGAAAATCAAAGAGACTATATATATTATAACATGGGTAAAAATAAAACCATAAATTGAGTTCGGGTTAATTCAATTCGGGTTAATTCGGATTCGGGTCACTTACACAGGCGGATCATTTCGGAGTTCGGGTCATTTTAAATCGGGTTAAGTCGGATATCGGATTAAATTTTATCGGATTTTGTCGGTTTCGGGTTATCTCGATTCGGATTAAATCAGTTTCGGGTTATAGTACTTATTCATATTATCGGGTTATAATCAGGTTTAATTCAGTTCGGTTTAAGTCGGTTTTATTGGGTCGGATCATACTTTGCCACCTATAATAGCTACCATAAATTTGTTGGAAGTTTATCTACTACCGTACATTTGTTGGAAGTTGATCTATATTTGAAGTAACTCCTTTTTCGAGATGTGTGGGGAATGTGGTCTAGATTCATTTGAACCTATGAATACTATCTGCATTTTTTTCTCAAACATAGGGTAATTATCGTTGTATAAAGCGAGTTGAAATTTCCCATAGAATAATTAGATTTTATTTCAATTCAATAATTAGTTATATGTCTTTTTTTTTGCCGAGAGAAATTACAAATTATATTAAGAAAATAATAAACCAGTACAGTTTTTACAACACAGCGACAGGAAACAAGAAACTAGAAACAAAAAGCAGTTATAGGAAAACACCATTGCATCTGAAAGAGAAACGTAGAATTGAAACTCAAAGAAGCAGAGGGTCGCCAAAACTAGGAAAAAAACACAAGGAAAGATCACAAGTTGCAGGTCAGCTATCCAGCAGGATGGAGATGGGGGATGAGAATCCCGACCCAAGGGGCACATTTCCATTTTAACGATCGTTATAATAGCTTCTCTTTGGAATAGTTGAAATTTCCAGCTGCATAGAAGGGCAAGCAAACCACTAAGAAGCAACAAGAGCTTTATGATCATCACTATAATCAGAATCCCTGAAGTAACTGCAGAACCAGCATTCCTATCAAAAACACTGTCAATATTCAATTTACCCCAGCTCATAGGTGGGAGAGCCAATTTTTGCGAATCATCAGTGTTTTCAACAAGGATCTTCACAGTATTCTGCTCATCAAAAGACCTGTAATCTATATTTAAAGTAACGATAAATCTCAGATTTGACAATTCAGACATAGTATCATCAACACAGCTCTTCTCAATATTCCCAGCTTCCATTCGTAATATAAAAAGCCACCTCCAAATAAAACTAACAGAGAGACCAAAGAGCTCAGTACTACTTCTAACAGCTCTATATATATATATATATAAGGATTAAAGAAAGCAAAGATAGTTAAAGGCGGGTCAAAGTTAAATATTAAACCTTTTAAGCATCTTAATAGTCAAGGGTGACCCTTTCCTTGACTAAACCAACCCCTGATGATCATGGTGGAGGGGTGGCTGCAACAGGGCAGCCACCTGATTCATCAAGAAAGAGAGTAGAGGTTTGAATTGGAATTTCCACTAGTTGTAGATCATGTTCCTCTCTGATTTCCTTAAACTTATACTTACTGACTTTCTTCTTAGGGGGTTGATCGGTCGTCGGCAATCATAAAAATAATCCCCACAAAAACTAACTAAACTAGCTAGGGCAAGTAGGGGTCGAATCCCACAGAGAAGGGTTATAATTATCCAAGGAAAGAAAGATCTTTTCCAAAAATCAATTAGAAAATAGGGGATTGTGAATATCAATTATAAAGAAAACAAATCAAATAAAATTAAATCTAGATCTAAAGCAAATTAATAAAACAAATAATAATTATAAAGCATACTTCTTCTCCGACGGTATGATTCAATCAAATTAACTATGGATCATTGACTTAAAACGTGAATTAAGCATTTTATTCATGACTGACAACTGGTATAGGTTTCCCAACATGTATATTAGATAAGAGGCCGGTCAAAGCTACAGTTATCCCTTTTATTCCTTCAGCAATCGATTACTTTTTCAGGGCTTAAAGATTACTTGAGAACAAAGCATTAAGAATAATTAATTTTACACACATGCCTACAAAGTAGAACCATACGAAGAACAATTTCTCGGCCTCCGATAGACAAACGCCAATCAGGCAGCGATCAAACAAACCTGATTTGCTACCATAAATCAAACTCGGGGTTCAATCCTTATTTGACTAGCAATAAATCTATCCACCCACATCGTTAGTGGCCACTTAAGTCAGTAAGATTCAAGATCATAAAATAAAACAGGGTTTTGACTACTATCATCAAGAACTTAACACAAAATTATAAGTATAGAAATCTCACCATAATCAATTGATTGAATTCACCAAAGGATTAGAAGTATTAAGGATTTAGCTACTCATGGACTTAGAAAAATCCATGAGAGACATAAGAAAACTTACAAGACTAGGGAGGAACGATTTCTCCTCCTTGAAAACCTAGGGTTGTCGCACCCCTCTATGGTTAGAGAGGGTGTCGACTTCCCCCTTCTAAAACTAGAGAAAAACCTAAACTAAAGAAGGTAGAAAAAGAGAATTATCTATTGTGTAGTATCTATCTAGTGTGTCTAATATGTGATTTGTGATACAGGAGGTGGCTATTTATAGTGGAGGAATAGGGGTAGGATGGTTTAGCCTTGACTTGGATTCCAAGTTAGATTAGATGTCTTCCTAGAGTAGAATCCAAGTCAAAATAGGATTCTGAAATTTTCTGGATTTCTGCAGAAACTTCGACTTGAGATTCGGACTTGAATATGGCAGATCTGGGCTTTGCACTTCAAAGGAAAGTTGTAGAGCTCGGAGTTAGCTTTCCAACGGCTACTCATGGGCTTAAAACGGACATCTGAGCAGAAAGTTATGGCCTTTCTACCGAGACTGCGCTGAATCCTACTCCAACTAGGACTAGTTACGGGAAATTACGGGATTTTGATATTTTGGAGGGTCCAATCGGCATTAATTGAGATTTTAACTCCAATTATGGACTTATATGGGCTGAATATAATCTCATATAAATTATCCAAAAATCCTTAACTTCCGGGTTTCTTCTGGGCTTGGCTTCAATCCTTTGCAGATAAACTCCAAATCTTCAATTCTTACTTCTTGAATTAATTCTTCAATTGTCTTCAAATCTTCAAAATATCTTCAAGAAATCTTCAAAACACGAACTTCGCATCTTCAAATCTTCATTCCAAATGACTAAGTCCATAGTTGAGTAAAAAGTCTCCAAAATAGCTCCAAAAAGGGTGAAAAACAATAAGTTTTCACTTTTCTTGTCTTCAAGACCTAAAAACAAAAATACTTGCAAAATTGGGTAAAAACACATATAAAAGTGGCAAAAAGTATATAAAAGTAGCTATAAAAACATGCATAATTTTAGCTCGATCAGGGGTCTTCCCCTACTCTTCTTGACTGTTCCAATCATCATGCTTCCCAAGTTAAAGTACGCCGATTGATCCACTGTTTTAATCTTGTTAATTTCATCTGAATTTGAAACATCACCAACCCCTGGGTAGAGCTCATAAATCCTCTGCTTCTTAGAACCTGTTTCTATTTCTCTTCCATCATATGATCCTCTTTTAATAGACAAGCTTTGAAACACATTGGACAAATTTAGCTTTGATTTAATGACCTTAGTTGGTGAGCATAGAATACCTTCAGTGTTAACTACTTCTATCTCCTAGAAATAATGTTTGCAGGGCAATTCAGCAACTCCTTTTTCGCTTTGTGCTAAAGTGTTGCTAGTTAAGCTTGCATAAACTCCATCCTCAGGAATATCATGACCAAGATCATCCATCTACTTAATTATAATACCTGATTTCAAATTCATTCTGGGTTTATCAATTTGAACTTGTTTTTGTTTAGTCGAGCCCACAACTTGAGTAAAAGGCACTAGTTCCGCATCAATTGATTGCAGCTGACTTGATGATTCTTGAGCCAGGTCATCCACTAAGATTTGGTTGTTTTTTTATGCAGCTGGCATAACCACTACAAGTTTTTCACCCACGTCTCCCACATTTCCAGGGAGGGGAGGGGGGGGGGGGGGAGCCAGGGCCTTGCAACCCTCCGTTGCACGCGCCTTTTCGAAATTGAGTCCACGAGCCACTTTTCCTTTCGACTCCCAGACTCGACCGCCGCTTTGGGTGCAACCCCATGACAAACTTCTCTGTTTACCAGGTGAGAGGAGCTTCTTTGCTGGCCCGCACCTCAGATGAGCACCATACTTAGTTGCCAGAACTACCACCTCCTTGCAATTCTCTATACCATGGCCTAATTTACCACAATTGTAACAATAATCAGAGAGTTTCTCATATTTTAATTCCACCCAAATTTTCTGATCCTCTCTTGTATTGATCCAAAACCCCGGACATAGAGGTTTGCCTGCTGAGATTAGAACTCTAGCTCTTAAGAAGGTCCAATTAACCCCAAACCTCCCTATCGGTTCTTCAACTTCTATTATTGTACCAAAACTACTAGGAATTTTATCAGCATTTGTTTTTGAAAACATATCCCTTGGGATATTGTGGATGTGTAGCCAATAGGAGATTGTAGAAAAATCTAATTCACTCACTGCCATATTATACGGCCATTCTTTCAGATTAAAGCAAAAACCACCGACCAAGGGTTCTCAAATAAGGCATCAAAAAGAGATTTCCTAGAGGAAAAGGTAATAGAGAAAAGGTTTTGACTAATCTCACCAATCATGAGTGCTTCCGATTCTGGCCACTGGTTTCTCAAAATCATCATGATTGCTCCCCTGTTAACTGGTTTTTTTGCAATAAGACATCCAACGGCTATCCAGTCACCCTCCGATTTGATTCCATCTTTGTTTACTTCAAGATCTAACGTGATTTCTTGCATTGGAACAAACTTTAGAGAAAACCGATTACAATTTCAGAAATAAATTCAGAAAGTAGGTATTAAAATAGTAGCAAAAGAAAGAGGAAGGAAGAAAAAGGAAGACGAGGAGGCTGATGTAAAGTAGGCTGAAAGAAGAGAAAGAGGCAAGGGAACGAGGAGAACGAAAGAGTATTAAGAAAAACGGCTGAGGAAAGTGAAAAAAAAAAAAACTCAAATAAAAGAGAGGAAATCGGCAGAGAGCTGATAGATCTGAGAAAAGCTCAGAGATGCTCCCACAGATAAGAGAGAGACTCTCATGAGGAGAGAGAAAAGAGATTTTTAACAATTCTTTATATGTCCAAACATTTGATTTTGATTAGAAATTAATTATCAAACAAATAAATTACTATTGTTACCATAATAGCAAATCTATAAAGTTGCACTAATATTACAGATGATGGGATTTAAACTTGAAACTTTACAACCTAGAAATCATGCTCAAATATATACTATATATTATTTTTGTCCCCTATGGAAATTACTAACAAGCCCTTTCAATTTTTAACCTGGTGCCACTTTATCGCCCCATTTTGGAAATTTCTCACATCTAACATATTAATTTAAAGTCCCTCCTTAACGAGAAATTATTAGCTGGGACGGACCCACCACGTCATCCATGGGACTAACCAATAGAATTTTGCCATGCCAAATGAACTCCTTAAATTTAGACACGATTTTAGCCCAGGGTTTAGCTCCTTTTTAAAACAAACCCTATATAAAGGGTAAATCCCCAAATTTGAGATTTTATTGGGATGGGGTTTTAGAAAATTAATGAGTTGTCTTCATATTATTGGTTTGTCCCATAGATAACGTGGCGGGTCCGTCCCACCTAATATTTTCTCCTCCTTAACCATCCATTATAATATATCTAATTAATAGCTAATTAATATCTAATTAATAGTTAATTAATAATGAATAAATTCAATATGATTAAAAGGGAATAATAGCTAATTAATACCTAATTATTCCCCTTCATCCTCATTTTTATGATTACACAAGAAGATTAGGGAAAAAAATTATTAAAAGGGAATTATGCTTCTCAATATTCAAGCTTACTGATGACATTAGCCTACATACCTATTATTCCCCTTCATCCTTATTTTTTTGAGACAAGAAGATTATAAAAAAGATGATTAAAAGGAAAAATGATACAATCGTTTTTCCTACTCAACTTTCATTCATTTTAAGTGTTGAATGGTATTTTATTTTAAGTAAATAATTAACAATCATTCCATTACATATACAATTTGATAAGAACCATCATTCTTATCTTTGGACTTTTATATAACCATCATATAGACAAGACCAAGAAAACCATATTTGATTCAAGGATTGAATGATATTTTATTTTAAGTAAATAATTAACAATCATTCCATTACATATACAATTTGATGGCTAAAGCTATTCAAATGTATAATTAACCTATCAAAGACTTAAAATCCAAGAGCTCGGATACTCAGAGTCATAAGATCATTAGAGGTAGCTGTAGCATACCATACCATATTTGATAAGAACCATCATTCTTATCATTGGACTTTTATATAACCATCATTCTAATTGTTTTACTGATTTCCAAATGCCAAAAGAGCAAGAGCTAAAAACAGGACATGATTGTCGTATGAAGTAAGGCTAGAGAAGAAAAAAACTATATTTATGTATTAAATATAGAAAAGACCAACAAAATCATATTTGATTCAAGGATGAATTGCACGGAGAGCAAAAAAATAAAAAAATAAAATAGAAAGACGCTCGACACGCCAGCGCGGGCTACCCATCTCGTATTAATGATATTTATTCGCGAGCGATGATTAATTAATGATTCTTATTATAACAAAATTATACCAAAATATAATTGTAATCTTAAAGTGCTAGTAACTAGTTTATATACTAGTATATATACTATATATTATTTTTAAGTACATAGGAAATTACTAAAAGGCCAAATTGAGGATTAATGTGGTGCCTCCTTTTGGCCATTTTTGGTCTTTTCACACTTTCGAGTGACTAAAAAGCCCCTCTATGAGTTTCCCATATTCCTTTTCCTTCTACCCTTTTTCGTAATTACACTTTTCGGATGACTAAAAAGCCCCTCTATGAGTTTCCCATTCCTTTTCCTTCTACCCTTTTTCGTAATTACACATTTCCCTTCCTTAATTGTTTTTAATTAATGTTTAATACTTTTAATTAATTGCTTCTAAACCCTAAACCCTTAATTACTTTTAATTAATGTTTCTCTCGCTATTTTCTTTTTTCCTCTCACCAACTCAGTTGCTGCTTCCTTTCAATACCTCAGTTCTGATCAATCTTCAAGTTCGCCAAAACTCAAACCTTTCCATCACTCCCCTCTGTTTTCACCATCATATCTATTTCCTCTTTTTTCTTCGTCTCCATCCCTTCAACATGGGACGTTCAATATTTTTACCATTATGAATTAAAAAAAACCACTCTTTGTTCAATGTGAGTATTATTATCCAATTAACAACATATTTTATTACCTCTTTGCATTTCCTATTACTTACAAAAAAAAAAAAAACATGTTCTTGACCTTCTTAATTTTGCATGTCTAAAAAGTTTTTTTTTTTGAGGAAAGAATCATTTTCATTTCTTGATTTGGGATTACAAACGCACAGGAAGACCTGTACACCGCTACATGATTAGCATATTACTGAAACGCTAATCTATGAGCCAGGAAATAAACCCAGTGAAATCTCATTACAGTTCAAATAAATCTTTATGCCTATAAGTAAACTACCAACCTACCAAATACATAAATAAACAAATTACAAATAAACTCACATCTCGTGAGGGTTGAACCTAAGACCCCATGGTTTAGGTAGGCTGGAACTAATAGTCCAGTACTCTATCACCAGACCAAATGCATTTAATTCAGAATGGTAAAATATTGAAACTAATCTATTTAAATAATTGCATTTTTACTGCAACCTTATATAATCCAATCAATTAATCAATCAAGCACCACTCTAGAACAAAAAAATATTCTTGACCCTTATATAATTGATTATATTAATATCCTTATTTAATCAGTTAATCAAATACCACTCTAAAATAGAGAACACCCGTAGCACCAGCGCAGGCTAATATAACTTGTAATCTATTATTTTAGTAATAAGACCATGTCGTGGTTATTTCAAGCACCTTAAATAAAATTTGGTTGACTCTCGTATGTGGGGTGCATCAACATTTTCTCCAATTCTTTTGCAAATCTTTCCATAGCAGGAGCTGGCAAACAAACTGGAACCAAAGCTCCAACTTCTCCTTTCTTGTCCTTGGCGGATATGATAAAGCTTATCGGCCCAATTGCTTTCGCCAGCCCTCCAAACTCTGCCTTACCCCATCCGAAATCCAAATCTCTAAATCCCATATGTCTTACATCTGATATCAAGTAAGATCCACGCATTGGGAATTTGAGCCTTTTAACATTAATCACCATCAAACTTGCTACTGATTTCACATATTCCCCCGTCACGCTTGCCTTGGCTTCCTTCACTAGCTCCACCGCATATTCAAGCGGATTTCTACAAAGTTGTCCCGCTGTTGTTTTTGCTACCGGAAACACGAAGGCATTTCCATAATATCCCGACGGTAAAGGAGGATTGAATTTGGAACGTACGTTAACAATGCACATCAGGCGCACCTCTTCATTGGGGTTTAGATTCAAGGCGAACGTTCGACAACGCCATAAGGAAGCAGTCAAGAGCTCAAACTTGGTACATCGGCGGAGGTGGAGTGGGAGGAGGTTGTATAATGATGATATTTCGTCGCCGCCGAAGAAAAAGGAACGTTCAACCATGTTATCTGAAAGAAAAGCTTCATGATCACCTTCTTCCACCTCGTCATACTCGTTGTGTTTGCACGTGACTCGTGGCGGGTCGTTGGCATCTAGGAGGTGCCTTTCCCACACCGGTGGGATTGAGGGCATACTAGCGCAGCCGCGGGCCATATCGGCCACGGTCGACATGAATTGTGCTAGGCCAGTGGCATCAGATATGACGTGATTCATGCGAAGAGCGAAGATGAAACCACCGCATTTGAGTCGTGTAATCTATTAATACAAGTACAAATAATCAATTAAGAACGGTAAATAAAAGGAATTAAAAGTTAATAAAACCTAGGAAGCATGGACACGGACACGACGACAAGATGCGGACACGGTGACACGGTAATTTCTAAAAATTAAGGACACGGACACAGCAGGACACGTCAAATAAAAAATATTTTTAATATATTTTTCATGTTAAATATTTATCTATAATTGTAAAATATCATATTTTTTACAAATATAGATAAATTTTCGGATTTTAAAAATTATTTTTGAACTTTTTAAATTTGGATTTTGCCCAAATTATTAGGTTTCAAGTTTTAAAGTTCAACTAAATTGGGTTTTGCCCAAAATTAAAAATTCACCGGCCCAAAATTGAAAATTCCCACCAAACCCTACACCAAAGTTTAAAAGTCCAACTTCTTGTCCTAAGTGCTAACCGCCGCCTTCTTCTTTGCCTTTATTTTATTTTTCTTTCTAAAACTCGAGCTCTTACTCTCTGGTATCTCCGGCGGCTTCTCTTCTTCTTCCATTCCTCGCCGATTTCTCCTTCCCTTCTGAACTAGAGCTTTTTTCCCCTTCCCCCAATCTGGTTTCACCGTATCCAACGGTGTCCCTCCCGTGTCCAGCCCGTGTCCACCACTGGATTTTTTTTTGCCGTGTCTGGGGTGTCGGACACCGTGTCCCGGCGTGTCCGTGGCGTATCCGTGTCCGACACTGGTCGGACACGGATACGTCGACACAACTGCTGTGTCCGTGCTTCAGGAGAAATTATTAGGTGGGACGGACCCACCACGTCATCTATGAAACCAACCAATAATATGAAGACACCTCATCAATTTTCTAAAATCTTATCCCAATAAAATCTCAAATTTAGGGACTTACCCTTTATATAGGGTTTGTTTTAAAGGGGGCTAAACCTTGGACTAAAATCGTGCCTAAATTTAAGGAGTTTATTTGACATGACAAAATTCTATTGGTTAGTCCCATGGATGACGTGGTGGATCCGTCCCACCTAATAATTCCTCGTGCTTCAGAGAATAAAACTATAAAATCCCAAACGATTTGAACAAATTAAAATATGTATATCTTTACCTTTCTTTCTATTTTCAAATTATGACACAATTTTACTTATTTTTGTTCATTCATTTTATATTTTCACATTCCTAATTCATATTCATATATATACTTATTTATATAGGTAATATAATAATATAATATACATGTATTTTAGATCTCTATCTATATTACAAATCAACAAATCTGAGAGTTGAATATGACACCTTATGAACGGTGTGTACAACAAACATGCACCTTATCATGTCAAATGTTGAGAATAAGATCTATATACATATATTTTTATGTTTTAAATATCATTATATTATATTATATTATATTATTATTATTATTCACTCAATGGGAGCATGAGCCACCCATGTGTCATGTGTGATGTTGACTGAGGGGTGCCTCTTTTTTTGAACTGGACCATATTCACTCAAAATTAGAAATATATCTACTCACATGTTGTTGGGAGTTGAATTTGAGACGGGACATGCATATTACTCCTTCACTTAAATGCTCATAAATTATTCTTATATTATTATTATTATTATTATTATTATTATTTTGAAAAGAAAGTTTTTTAATTATTTATTCCTTTCTTTCCAAATATATTATGGGACTAATATTATATATGATGCATTTTAATTATTAGAACTTTCCCGAATATGAAAAAAAACAATAGAAAATGGTGATCTCAAAATATACATGAGCTTTTGGAAGTATGTAGAAAGAGTACCTGAATCAACATTAATGGGCAATTGAGCATCCCATCAGAGCCAGGAACCTCATAAAGGAGCTCATCAAAGCAAGGGAATGGAGGCTGAAGTGCATCACTAGCAATTTCATCAAGTGTAACATCGGCGTCGGCCTCAATAAACAAGATACCTTCGCCAGTGCAATCCACCATAAGCTTCCCGGTGTGCCCTTCCCATAGCCTACCGGCATACGGATAATAAAACACTAGGGCTTTTGCAAGTGCTTCCCTAATTACCTTAACAGGGTCCTTCCCTTGCATGGAAAGGCTATGATGGTAAAATTGGATAATCGGAAATTGGAACTGGAGACTCTCTTGATCATCAATGTCGGATAATAGTTTGTATTCACGTGGTGTTGGCTTGGCTGGACAAACAAGTTCGGGTTCGCATCTTTGGACCGTAAATTTAAGAGAGGAGGAAGATAATTTGGCCATGGAACGAAAATTTGTTATATTAAAGATTACCGAATTGTTGGATATTCTTGAGAATTGTGTCGAGGAAGCGAATATTTATAGCAACTGTTGGGCTTATAGCCCATATTAGATCCAACCCACATATGGCTTTATTAATTTGAATGGTCATGATTTAATGATGAAGAGATGATCCTATGGTTAGGATTAAAACCAAAAGAAAAAGGGTTTTGTTTCTTTCTTAACCGACTTTTGGCTTTGCTATTTAAGGCATGAATGGCTTTGCCAATTAAAAGAGAGCAAGCGGCAAAATTGAAATCGTTAATTGCGATAGTGGCAATTAATCGACGAATTGAGCTTTTCAATTCGTGGAGTCAATTTGCAATAAGTGAGTGGCGCGGGATTCTTTGCAATTTGGCAAGGAAAGCGACGACACTTGGTGAAGGAAAGTTTAGGCTTTGTGGGATTTTACAAGAAGCTTGTTAGGGTGTTTGATTCTTACTCCATAGAGAGAGTAAGGGTGAGATGAGATCAACAAATTGGGTTTTCTTGGGATTGATTTCTTGGTGATCCAAAGAGGTAATCCTTGTATTTAATTTCCAATTTGTTGGTGCTTAGGCATTGGGCAATTTGCTTAGACTTGAACTATTGTAATTGCTTATTTCTCATAGTGGATTTTTATCCGGTTTTGCCCCGTGGTTTTTCCCTTTACTCTAAAGGGTTTTCCACGTAAATCTTGGTGTTCTTTATTTTTCCTTAATTGTTGACAATTTGGATTTCTGCTTGCTTGGTTGAGATATATCTGTTTGGTGGATTGGTTAATTATTTAACTGCTTTGGATCATTGGTTTGGATGTTGCTGTTAGTTGTTGTCTGTGGGATTGGTATTTGTTTGCTTCTGCACGTGCATATTATTGCAGGACCTTCCCAACAACTGGTATCAGAGCTAGGTTACAGCTTTGAATCATGGAAAGTGATAGTGGTTCCATGATGAAACTAACAGCTACAAATTATAATATTTGGAAACCGAGGATGGAGGATCATCTATACTGCAAGGATTTGTATGATCCGGTATTGGGTGATTCGGGTAAACCAAAAGATACGTCAGATAATGATTGGAAAAAGCTTGACAGGAAATCGTTGGGCACAATAAGAAAATGGGTTGACATCAGTGTCTTTCACCATGTGGCGCAAGAGAAAAGCGCACATGCTGCTTGGGAAAAATTGGCTGCATTGTATGAAAGGAAAAGCCCCATGAACAAGGCTTTTGGAGTCAGAAAGCTTTCCAATATAAAGTATAAAGAGGGACAATCCATGGCCGAGTACTTGAGTGACTACCAGGAGATGTTAAATCTGTTGTTGACTATGAAGATTGATCTTTGTGAAGAAGTAAATGCTTTGTTTCTATTGGGTTATATGCCGGAGAGTTGGGATACGTTAGTTGTCACGGTCACTAACTTTGCTCCAGACAAGAAAGTAACCATGGAGATGGCAAATGATGCTTTGTTGAATGAGAAAGCAAGGAGAACCAATAGGGAATCTGGGTCTAATCAAGCACTTGTCATAGAGAACAGGGGGAGATCCAGGGAAAAAGGTCAAGGCTTCAGGGGTCGGAGTAAGTCCAAGAACCGATCCAAGTCTAGGGATTCAGTGAAGTGTTATCATTGTGGTAAAGCTGGTCACTTCAAGCGAAACTGCAAGCTCTTGAAGCAAGAGCGGAAAGATGGGAAAAGCAAGAAGAATTCGGAAGAAGAAAGCAATGTGACTGTAGTTGTTTCTGATGAGGAGACAATGTCATTGTTTTGTGGACATGGTGATTGTAACCATGTAGCTGATCCTTCTATTGAGTGGATTGTTGACACAGGCGCGACATATCACTGTGTTCCCAAAAGGGAGTTGTCTACAACTTACAAAGCAGGAGATTTTGGTGAAACTAGGATGGGAAACAAGAGTGTGTCGCAAATTGTGGGGATTGGTGACATTGTTGTTCAGACTAGTACTGGTTGCACATTGACTTTGAAGAATGTGAGACACATTCCGGATTTGAGAATGAACTTGCTTTCCATTAATGCCCTTGATAAGGAAGGATATGAGAGTCGGCAAAAGGATGGGCAGTTGAAGCTTCTTGATGGGTCTTTACTAGTTGCAAAGGGAAGTCTATGTTGCACTATGTACAAGACTTGGTTGAAACATTGTGGTAACAATGTCAATGCAGTGGAGGATGATGCTTCACAAAACTTGTGGCATAACAGGCTGGCACACTTGAGTAAGAAAGGGTTGCTGCTTTTGGCGAGACAGTCCCTCATTCCTATACCCTCGGCCAAAAGTAAAGGTTTGACTGTTAACTCTTGTGATCATTGTTTATTTTGTAGCATCGTAGAGTTTCTTTCTGTATCTCTGCTACTAGGAAAGAAAATAAATTTGAATTGATTCATTCTGATGTTTGTGGTCCCATGGAGGTGGAGTCTTTAGGTGGTAATAGATACTTTGTTACTTTTATTGATGATGTTTCACGGAAAACCTGGGTGTTTTGTGTGAGATACAAAAGCCAGGTACTACAGGTTTTTCAGAAATTTCATGCCATGGTTGAAAGGGAAATAGAATTACCCTTGAAGTGTATTCAGACAGATAATGGTGGTGAATACACATCCAATGACTTTGATGTGTACTGTTCAAAGCATGGGATTAGGCATGAGTTGACAGAACCTGGAACACCCCAACATAATGGTGTAGCTGAAAGGATGAATCGCACCATTGTGGAGAGAGTGAGATGCATGCTAAGGATGGCTAAATTGCCTAAGGCATTCTGGGATGAAACGGTCAAAGTTGCTTGCTACCTTATAAACAGGTCTCCATCGGCTCCTTTAGGCTTTGACATACCGGAGAAAGTATGGTCAGGTAAAGATCCTTCATATGCTTATTTGAAGGTGTTTGGATGCAACGCTTTCTTGCATGTGCCTAAGGAACAAAGATCAAAATTTGATAGTAAAGACACTCCTTGTATTTTTGTTGGCTATGGTGGTGAGGAGTTTGGTTATAGGTTTTGGGATCTAGAAAAGAAAAAGATTGTTAGAAGCAGGGATGTTGTCTTTCATGAACATGAGACCATAGTAGATTTTGAGAAGAAGTAAAAGACTTCTCGGGTTGTTCATGATGATGATGATTTAACACCGACAACAGTTCCACCAAGGAGAGCCACAGATGGTGGAGATGAACAGGGTACAGAACTTGGAACAGATGAGCCAGCTATAGATAATGATGAGTTGGATGGTGATGATGACATTGCACAGCCAGATGCAGTGGGTATTGAGCAGGGGGAGCAACCATCCCTACCTGAGAACAATGAGCCTCAGCTTCGGAGATCGGCCAGGGGGCATATTCCATCCACCAAGTATCCTAGTTCTGGGTTTCTTTTGCATACTGATGATGGGGAGCCAGAGAGCTTCCGTGATGTGCAGTCTACTTCAGATAAGCAGCGATGGTTGGAAGCAATGCAAGAAGAAATGGATTCTTTGCAGAAAAATGCCACTTATGAGTTAGTGGAGCTTCCAAAAGGTAAAGGCCACTTAAGAACAAGTGGGTATTCAAGTTGAAGAAAGATGGTAACAAGCTAGTAAGGTACAAAGCTCGTTTGATGGTAAAAGGCTTCGCACAGAAAGCAGGTATTGACTTTGATGAGATTTTCTCTCCAGTTGTCAAGATGAGTTCCATTCGAGTTGTACTTGGGCTAGCTGCGAGTTTGAACCTTGAGATAGAGCAACTTGATGTTAAGACTGCATTCTTACATGGTGATTTGCAAGAAGAAATTTACATGGACCAACCAGAGGGTTTTGAGGTTAAGGGGAAGGAACACATGGTTTGCAGGATGAAGAAGAGCTTGTATGGCTTGAAACAAGCTCCGAGGCTATGTAGAAGAAGTTTGATTCCTTCATGGTGAGTCATCTCTTTACGAGAACTGCAGCAGATCCTTGTGTTTATTTTAGATCATTTGGTAATGATTTCATTATTCTCTTAATCTATGTTGATGATATGTTGATTGTTGGGCAAGATGTTGAATTAATTAGCAAGTTGAAAGATGATTTGTCTAGGTCTTTTGATATGAAAGATTTAGGTCCAACTAAGCAGATTTTGGGTATGGATATTATCCCAGATAGGAAAGCTGGAAAGCTGTGGTTATCACAGGAAAAGTATGTTGAACGAATACTGAAGAGATTCAACATGCAGGATGCTAAGTCAGTTAGCACACTGATCGAGCTCAAATTATGCATGTTTTTATAGCTATTTTTCTATACTTTTTGCTATTTTTATATGCATTTTACCCCTATTTTGTTAGTATTTGTGTTTTTAGGTCCTGAAGACAAGAAAAGTGAAAACTTATTGTTTTTCACTCTTTTTGGAGCTATTTTAGTGACTTTTTACTCAACTATGGATTTAGTCATTTGGAATAAAGATTTGAAGATGTGAAGTTCGTGATTGAAGATATTTTGAAGATAATTGAAGAATTAATTCAAGAAGTAAAAATTGAAGATTTGGAGCTTATTTGCAAAGGATTGAAGCCAAGACCAGAAGAAGCCCTGAAGTTGAGGATTTTTGGATTATTTATATGGGAATATACTCAGCCCATATAAACCTATAATTGGAGTTAAAATCCCAATTTGTAGGCCTAATATCCAAAAGAATATCCAAATCCCGCAATAATCCCGCAGATTTGCGATATAAGCTCGGTTTCAGCGCAGTCTTCGTAGAAAGGCCATAATTTTCTGCTCAGATGTCCGTTTTAAGCCCATGAGTAGCCGATGGAAAGCTAACTCCGAGCTCTACAACTTTCTTTTGAAGTGCAAAGCCCAGATCTGCCGTCTTCAAGCCCGAATTCGACGTCGAAGTTGCTGCCAGATTCCAGAAAATTCCAGAATATTCTAGAGTCCTCATCTAACTTGGAATCTACTCTAGGATGACACCTAATTCAACTTGGAGACCAAGTCAAGCCTAAACCGCCCTAGCCTATTCCTCCACTATAAATAGCCACCTCCTGTATCACAAATCACACACATTAGACACAATTACACAATCCACAAATTCTCTCTTTCTTCCTTTCTTTAGTTTTTAGGTTTTTCTCTAGTTTTAGAAGAGGGAGAAGTCGACACCCTCTCTAGCATTAGAGGGTGCGACGTCCCTAGGGTTTCAAGGGGGAGAAATCATTCCTCCCAGTCCTGTAAGTATTCTTATGCCTCTCATGGATTTTCCTAAGTCCATGAGTAGCTAAATCTTTAATACTTCTGATCCTTTGGTGAATTCAATCAATTGATTATGGTGAGATTTCTATACTTATAATTTTGTGTTAAGTTCGTGATGATAGTAGTCAAAACCCTGTTATAATTTTATGATTCTGAATCTTATTTGAGTTATGTGGCCACTAACAATGTAAGAGGAAGATCTATGGCTAGATCAAGCTTAGAATTAATCACTCAAGTTTGATTGTATGTAGCAATTAGGTTTGTTTAATCGCTGCTTAATGGGTATTTGTCTACCGGAGGGCGAGAAATTTCTCTTCGTATGGTTATACTTTGTAGGCATGTGTGTAAAATTAATTAATCTTAATGCTTTGTTCTCAAGTGATCTTTAAGCCCTAAGAAAGTAATCGATTGCTGAAGGAATAAAAGGGATAACTGCAGCTTTAATCGGCCTCTTATCTAAAATACATGTTGGGAAACCTATATCAGTTGTCAGTCAAGAATAAGATGCTTAATTCACCTTTTAAATCGAGGATCCATAGTTAATCTGATTGATTCATACCACTGGAGAAGAAGTATGCTTTATAATTATTGTTTGCTTTATATTCTGTTTTAAATTTAGATTTTGATTTAATTTGTTTGGTTTTGATTTTTAGTTTAATTGTTTTCTTTATAAATTGATTTTCACAATCCCCTGTTTTCTGTTTGATTTTTGGAAACGATCTTTCTTTCTTAATATCGTTCATCACATAAACCTTCTCTGTGGGATTCGACCTCTACTTGCCCTAGCTATTGTAGTTAGTTATTGTGGGATTATTTTTACGGTCCCTGCACGATACGCCATAAATTTTGGCGCAGTTGCCGGGGAAGAGAATTGAATTGAGAGAAAGTGAAGAGAGATTAGATCCAAGAATTAGTTTTTGTTTTTTCCGTTTTTTCTTAAAAAAAAAGTTTGCATCGATAAAAAAAAATGTTGTTTTTGCGTAGATAAAAAAAAGTTTTTCCTTTTTTCGATTTTTCTAAAAAAAAAAA